>SZWC01002963.1:117271-146243 GCA_023375785.1 Penium margaritaceum | reverse complement strand
GGGGAGAAAAAAAAACCTGGAGTGCTCGTTCGACGCCGCTGTCCAGATATTCGGGTGATGGCCGCCGACAGTCGGCCATCACCCGAATCGGCGATTGCAAGTCGGCCGCGGACTTGCAATCGCCGCGAGGACATTGTGGCGATTGTTCACTGGCCAAGCAACGGCCAGTGATTGAGCTGGCGATTTCCATGTAGCCGCCAAAATTTACCCATTTTTCACACCAATGTTTTATTGTTGTTACTGTTTTTGGTTCACTGTACATTCGTTCCATTTGCAATCACTGTTTCGTTTATTGTTGCAACTCTGTCATTCACTTTTTGTAATGAATGTTTGACCTTGCACCTAAATTATGCATGCCACCGGTGCACGCTCGTGTGTGCACCGGTGGCATGCATGTGGACACCGGCGAATGGATCGGCGATCCTGCATCGCCGATCCACCCATGGAGATTTCTGGCTTGCGGTGGTCCTTGGCCGCCCACCTGGCGACTGTAGGGCCATCAAATGACACCACAAAATCTTTTGTTTTACTCCAGGGGTTGATGGTTTTTTTGTTGTTGTTATTTTTACCTTCAAACCACAATATTTAGAAAGGTTTGTGCTACTCCGATGCCATGTCATCACTCCAAGCGCTTTTTTTCGCATCGACGAGAACACTCAGCGGCTCCGTCGGCATAGACGTCAGCGGTTGCCACATACGGCAACTGATGCCGGCTCTGGGCCACAGCCGGCATCAGTCGGCCGTCGAATGGCCAGAGCCGCTCTGGCCATTCGACGCCGCCGGTGTTGATGGCCAGAGCCGGCATCAGTCAAGTCCAGGAGTTAAGCCTCAACGTCGGAAAACTAGACACAGGATGCCCCTGTGTTCGCTGATCGGTTCCAGGAGTTAGCCTCAACCAGAAGCTTTGCTTGGCACGTCGTTGGACGTGCCATGGCTGAGAGTGCGGCCGTCACAGAGACTGCACGGATTGTGGAGGAGGAGGATCCCGATGAGGATGACGACGAGGAAGAAGTTGGCGACAAGCGCAAAGGGGGGAAGGAACCGAGTGTTGTTTGGAATCAATTCACAAAGCGAATTGACCCCGTCAAAGGAGCGCGTGCCCAGTGCGGCCTATGTCCCAAAGACTTATCCAACAACGACGGCACCACCTCAGCCTTGTGGAAATATTTGCGCCTCAAGCACCGGAAGCAATATCTGGAGCTAAAGGAGTTAGAAGTAGCACAGAAGTTGAGGATTGCCACTGTCAATGCCGTGAACAACTCAGCTGAGCAGGTTGCGGCGGTGGGGGTGAATGCGGCAAACACTGTCATTGGCCGAGGAGTAGCAGCCGTTGGAGCCGTCTTCAACAAGCTCTACTTCCAGAGCTGTATCTGGAAGCACGTAATTGACAAGAATTGCAGCTTCTTGTCCATGGAGAGCAACTGGCTGCAGCGTGGCTTCTGGCATGCAAATCCAGCAGCAGACCTCCCCGGCCGCATGACCATCAGTAGGCAAATCGTCATTGCTGCCACTGCCTTCCGCAAGCGCATCAAAAAGATGCTCGCAGAGGTGACGTCGGCCTTCAATTTCACAACCGACGGGTGGAAGGGAGAGAACGGCATGAAGTACCTCGGCGTAACAGCCCATTGGATCGCCGATTTTCAGGTGCACCTTTCAGTCACATGGGTTTAAATGGAATGCGGGGGGAGGGGGGGGGGGGGGGGGGGGGCGAGGGTTCTATGCAAACATATGCAATCTGAAGCACTGCCATGCATTTCCCTAGCTATTCTCCATAGCATTTGCATGCAAATGCATTGCATTGATCGGATTGCTCCCAAACACATTGGGAATGGGAAGGGGGGGGGGGGGGGGGGGGGCGAGGGTTCTATGCAAACATATGCAATCTGAAGCACTGCCATGCATTTCCCTAGCTATTCTCCATAGCATTTGCATGCAAATGCATTGCATTGATCGGATTGCTCCCAAACACATTGGGAATGGGAAGGGGGGGGGGGGGGGGGGGGGCGAGGGTTCTATGCAAACATATGCAATCTGAAGCACTGCCATGCATTTCCCTAGCTATTCTCCATAGCATTTGCATGCAAATGCATTGCATTGATCGGATTGCTCCCAAACACATTGGGAATGGGAAGGGGGGGGGGGGGGGGGGGGGCGAGGGTTCTATGCAAACATATGCAATCTGAAGCACTGCCATGCATTTCCCTAGCTATTCTCCATAGCATTTGCATGCAAATGCATTGCATTGATCGGATTGCTCCCAAACACATTGGGAATGGGAAGGGGGGGGGGGGGGGGGGGGGCGAGGGTTCTATGCAAACATATGCAATCTGAAGCACTGCCATGCATTTCCCTAGCTATTCTCCATAGCATTTGCATGCAAATGCATTGCATTGATCGGATTGCTCCCAAACACATTGGGAATGGGAAGGGGGGGGGGGGGGGGGGGGGCGAGGGTTCTATGCAAACATATGCAATCTGAAGCACTGCCATGCATTTCCCTAGCTATTCTCCATAGCATTTGCATGCAAATGCATTGCATTGATCGGATTGCTCCCAAACACATTGGGAATGGGAAGGGGGGGGGGGGGGGGGGGGGCGAGGGTTCTATGCAAACATATGCAATCTGAAGCACTGCCATGCATTTCCCTAGCTATTCTCCATAGCATTTGCATGCAAATGCATTGCATTGATCGGATTGCTCCCAAACACATTGGGAATGGGAAGGGGGGGGGGGGGGGGGGGGGCGAGGGTTCTATGCAAACATATGCAATCTGAAGCACTGCCATGCATTTCCCTAGCTATTCTCCATAGCATTTGCATGCAAATGCATTGCATTGATCGGATTGCTCCCAAACACATTGGGAATGGGAAGGGGGGGGGGGGGGGGGGGGGCGAGGGTTCTATGCAAACATATGCAATCTGAAGCACTGCCATGCATTTCCCTAGCTATTCTCCATAGCATTTGCATGCAAATGCATTGCATTGATCGGATTGCTCCCAAACACATTGGGAATGGGAAGGGGGGGGGGGGGGGGGGGGGCGAGGGTTCTATGCAAACATATGCAATCTGAAGCACTGCCATGCATTTCCCTAGCTATTCTCCATAGCATTTGCATGCAAATGCATTGCATTGATCGGATTGCTCCCAAACACATTGGGAATGGGAAGGGGGGGGGGGGGGGGGGGGGCCTGCTGCAACCCAATTGCAATGCAATGCAATGCAAAGCATTGCATTGCGGTTGTATGCAAACTTATGCAATCTGAAGCACAGCCAGGCATTTTCAATGCTCTTGACAGTCATTGCCTGACCTAACAGCATCCCTGTCCACTGCATTTCCTCGCATTGCTTCCCACTTCTTCCAGGTGAAGACACTGGCCCTCTCATTCCCCGCGCTACCAGTGAGCCCCATCGCGCAGAACACGTTTGATGCGCTGGCCAATGCACTGAAGCAATGGGGGTTGTTCGACCGCATGTTCTGTCTGACAGTCGACAACGAGTCGACCAACGACGCCATGATTAACAACTTCATCATACCCTGTGCCGAGTCGTCGCTGCTACCCGAGGGCCACATCCGCTGCTTAGGTCACATCATGAACCTAGCAGTGAAGGACCTCATGGGCCATCCCAAGGTGGAGATCATTGTCTCCAAGGCTCGTGCAATCGCAGTGTTTGTGAACCGCTCCACCCCAAGGGAGCAGTCACTCATCAATGCAGCAACGGCAGCAGCTGTCAAGTACCAGTCGCTGCACCTTGACACCGAGACGAGGTGGAATGCCACCCTCGACATGATGGAGCATGTCCTCATCCTCAAGGACGTGCTCCCTGTGTGGCTTGACGGCTACGGCATTGAGGGAGAGGAGTTGAAACCAAGCCGTGACGAGTGGCGGCTCATCACCCTACTCATCGTGGTGCTGAAGCCGTTCAAGTCATTCACCAATGACATCAGTGGAGCAAAGTATCCCACCTTGAACCTGGTCATCCCCTTCTACGAGTCGATGTTGGGCAAGCTGGGGTCGTGGCAAGTGAAGGCGATCATGGCACGTGAGAAGAGCAAGAGGAGAGGTGCGGCTGGGCGGCTGGATGCCAAGGAGCAACTGCTGGTGGACATCAAGGACGGGTTCGCCGCGGCGGAAGTGAAACTAAAGAAGTACGCNTGGTGATAGCACAGGAGGAGGCAGCTGCCCTCGTAGCAGCTGATGCAGCATCAACCACAGCAGGCACCCAGGGCTCTCAGTCCTCGCAGCAAAGCCAGGAGCAGAGTTTTCAGCTGGCAGCACATGAAGAGGGTGGACAGGGTACACAGCAGCGACAGCCGCGGTCCAATGAGCAGGGTCAGCAACAGCAAGGTACACGCCAGCAGGTTGCACAGCAGCAGGTCTCCCAGCAGCAGCAAGGGTCGAGTGCTGTCAGTGGAGGACGACAACTTCGACCGCGTCCTCCACCCCCAACGGAGGATGATGCTTTGATGGAAGAGGCTCTGGCAGATCCACACAGGGATCTGTTTGAAGAGCCTGAGGCACCAGAAGCGACGGCGGAGATGTCGTCGCTGGAGGTGGAGGTAGATGCATGGACAAAGCTGCCAAAGAAAACTGGCACATGCAAGGTGCTCAAGCATTATCGAAAACTGCAGAGACACTATCCGTCCTTCTTCCTTGCTGCAATGGATGTTCTTGCAGTTCCAGCCACCTCCACTCCCTCTGAACGCTTGTTCTCACTTGGCAGGCATGTCATCACTGATTTCAGGCACTCGCTCGCGCACTTGACAGTCGAGAATCTACTCACCATGAAGAGCTGGATCAACGAGCGCTCGCTGCTTGACTTCCCGGTTTCCCCCCACGGCATCGTCGCACCGGAGTACAGGGAGGAGGAGATGCGCATCAATGAGTTGCGTCGCAAAGCTCGTGAGGATGGGCTTGTGGGTGCGGCATGCGAGGAGTTGGAAGGACTTAGTTTGTACGTGAACGAAGATGATGAAGAGGAGGATGGCTACGATGGTGGGGAGGAGGGAGAGGAGGAAGGGGACATGGGGGGTGAGGATGACGATGTTACGGAAGTTCCACAATAGACATTGTATGAATCACGGATGGGAAACTCCATGCTCTCAGACTTTGCGTGCATTTATTTCACAATCATGCATGTGCACTTGCCATAAAACAGTGGAGTAAATTCTCTTTCTTCTGTCAAGTTTTGATTCTCCAAAGTTCAGAATTCTTCCCTCATGTGTTGGTTGAGCAGTCAAGGTCGTGCTTGATAAGTTCACTAGGATTGTGAACTAACATTTGGGGAAATTACCACATTTAGTGTGGTGTGATGCCCAAAGTTCATGAATCCGAACAGAATATGATATGATGACATGTGTGTGATGACCCAGACCAAAACTTGCATGTGATGCATGTGCTGGTTTTAGCGACTAATCATGGAAAGCCTCCTCAATACACATACTTTAAAGGTGGTGAAAATCCGTATGAAAAAAACGTTGGATTTTGGATGGACGCAATATAAAGTGTGGATATCCCCGGGATCCGTTGAGGATCCGGGGATCCTCAGGATCCGGGGATCTTTTTTGGGATTCGGGGATCCAAATCCTCCATAGGATCCGGACCCGGGGATCAGGATCCAATCTGGGATCCGGGAATCTTACCCGGTGTGCACCCTTAGACCCAATTGCACCCACTAGGCCAGATGCACTCGGCCTTCCCACTGGTGCTGTTCACCCTAGCTCAGCCCTCGACTATGCACTCCTCGTTGCCGAACATGCATAGGCCTTGGACACTGTCTCTTTCCGTGGTATAGCTGAGTGTCACACCACATCTAGCGTAGCTCCCCTTGCCCCTAAGCCGACCACGGCTCGTCTGGCACGCATGGATTCTGATGCCCATCACTGGAAAGGTGCCATGCAAGCCAAGCTGAAGGCTTTGGATGACCATGATGTCTACGATGTAGTGGACCTACCACCAGGGCGTAAGGCCATTGACGCTCGGTGGGTCTTTTGGCACAAGTACAAACCCGATGGTACCCTTGACAAGTACGAAGCACGCCTCACGGCAAAGGGTTTCTCCCAAGTTCCAGGAATTGACTTCGACGAGACCTTTGCACCAGTTGGAAGATCCACTACACCGCGAGCGTTGCTAAGCCTTGTTGCTCAGCATGACTACGAGCTGGAACAAATGGACATGAACGACGTGTTCCTGTACAGTCAGCTTGACGAGAAAATCTATGTGGTCCAGCCCCCTGGTTTCTCTGACGGCACCAAAGGGGTCTGGCGGCTGCGGAAGGTCCTATAGGGCCTTAAGCAATCACCACGCTGCTGGAACCAGGAGATCACGTCGACTCTTGAGAGACAGGGCTACAAGCGCAGCGCGGTAGACCCGTCTCTCTTTGTCATCTCGGGCACCACTCCCTTTGCTGCCATCCTCATCTACGTTGACGATCTGCTGATCGTGTCCCCCAGTCAGGAGGCGGTCAACGCGGCCAAGTCACCACTGCAGTCCACATACAAAATGAAGGACCTCGGGCTGGCTTGTGTCATCCTGGGGATGGACCTTGAGCGTGACCGGGCTCATCGCATGCTCCATGTCCACCAGGCTTCATATGTCTGCTGTCTGGGCGAATGCTTCACGTCCCTGCTTGAGACAATACCCACCGCGTCCACATCCATGACCCCAACAGGGCAGCGACTCTTGAAGAAACTGGATGTGTAAAAGCTGGGGAAGGCTGTGGACGTAACGGACTAATTGCGCGGTATTGGTTCGCTCATGCACCACGCGACCACGACCACGGCGGGTGTCGCCTTCGACGTGAATTTCCTGGCCCAGTTCTCTCAGCGTCCTTGGGCACAACACTTGGAGGCAACTGTGCGAGTTGTCCGATATGCCCCGTCCACTGCCCAGACAGGACTCTGTAATTGAGCATAGCCCTCAGTTGTAGTGGACCGTTACACTGATAGTGATTCGGCCCACGATGCTGATGCTGGCAGTCGCACCGGCTACATTTTCATTGTTGGGGGAACAGCTGTGTTGTGGAAAAGTGGCAAGCAGGGATGTGTGGCGCGCAACTCCAGTGAGGCGGAGTATGTTGCTCTGGGGGCAAGTACGTGTAAGAGTATCTGCTTGTGCCGACTGTTACAGCAGCTGCGCGTACACATCCGTTGCATCACCCTGCGCTGTGACGACCAGAGAACAAAAGCAATTTCTGAGCATGATGGCATGCATCACACGCGCACAAAGCATATCAATGTGGAGCATCATTTTGCGCATGAGCGCATTGCCGCAGGTGATGCCCAGATTGTATGGGTCGATATCCGACAGCAGCACGCTGACTTCCTTACCAAGGCGCTTAGCAGCAACGTGTTCAAGGCACCAGTGCATGCCGTTGGGCTTATGCTCACGCTGACATCATGGGTGCCCTCCCTCCCGATGTAGCACGGTTGATCATACGCCGTTCCTTGGTCCTCCATCGTCCCCTCTCATTACTCTCTTTGTCTATTTTAGTGACCTACTCATTGCCTCTCTGAGTCCCTCTGCTATGCAATCTGTGAAGCCTCTGTCTACAAGATGAAAGACCTTGGTGCTGCTCGAGTGTTCTTTCGTATGGAGCTCAAGAGGGACCATCCGAATTGAACACTACACGTGCACCATGCTTCCTACATCCGCAGTCTCGGCAATAATTTTGCTCCCTTGCTTGTAGTGACTCCACCGGCCACCACACCGCTGAACCCAGCTGGCCAGAGGCTTCTCAAAACACCTGGTGTAACTCAGCTAGGGGGAGAAGTCCATGTTACAATGTATCTTTGATTCATTGGCTCCTGATGTAACTTGCTACCACAACACACGTAGATATTGTATTCACAGTGAAGTACCTAGCACAATTATCTTAGTGTCCACAACAGCGTCATCTTGAGGCTGCCCTTTGTGTCATTATATATGCACTCTTGACAGCATGTGTTGGGCTGTGCTATTGAGCACAATCCTATGTAGTAGTTAGTGGTTATACTGAAAGCGACTTGGCACGTGACACTGATGCGCATAGTCAATCAGACTATGTCTTCTTGGTTGGGGGCACTGCTGTGTCTTGGAAAAGCAACAAGCAGGATTGCATTGCATGCAGCTCAAACGGAATTGAGTATGCCACTCTCAGCTCAGGTACGTATGAAAGTGTCTGGTTCTATGATATCTTACACCAACTGCGTGTTGGGTATGGATATGGATTTGGGTATGGGTATGGATTTGGGCTGTCCAGACAACCCAAATCCATACACTTCATGATCAGTGTACAAGACTTCATGATCGTTCCAAAAAAATGACGTGTGAAACAATTTCTGAGAAACTACTTGCTACAATCATGCACATAGTATGTCATGTATAAGAACACAAGAATTTCACTGAATGCTCTTAGACCTGGATATCTTCAAAATGTTTTCAATGGAGCAAAACAAGATTTTTGTCAAAGTTCACTTCAGCACATGTTTTTCTGTAATAGATCTCACTTCTGTACATATGCAACCTATATGCTATGTATGCATTATAGTATCGGACGCGTAACTATACTCTATTCTTCTGACGCCTAAAATTAATACTACGTGCTGAAATGGGTGACCCGACGCTCGAGCAACAGGTAACAACGGTCAAGTGGGACCCCCCCCCCCCCTCCCCCACTGGGTCAGATTGAATTGGGGGTGTGTTTTGGATTCTGTAGCTGGAGGGGGTCAAAACGTTTACACATGTGTAGAAATACATTTGCATCGCTTTTGGGTACGATGAATTTGTTTTTGTTTTCCCCATATTGCATTGTAATAAAATGAAGGTTCTCATTTTTCTCATGTACCAAAAGATGTTGGATGATGCCGATTGACGATCCGAATCAACATTCGCTTCCTAAAACAAACTTCACACGTATGTTCTTATAGTTGTATACCCACTACAGCAACCAATACACTCGCTAGATTTACTTTTTACTTTAGGGTGGGGGTTGTCGTCAAACTCCCCTCCCCCTTAGGTTGAAGTGCATCAGGGGTTTGTATTAGGTATTGTATCTGCAAAGCGGTCAGCTTAGTAAGAATGTGTACAAATACACTTGTGTACGTTTTTTATTAGGTGCAAGAGACACAGCTTGATGCACGGACCCAATACATCCGCGATGTCAAGGGGGCGATTTCACGTTGGGATGTCATTTCTTGCTTTGCATCGTGGCAATAGGAAATTGTTTGCAAAACACGAACCGTCAAGATATCAAGATCAGAAATTTTTACTTTAATCGAAATACAATCGTGTATTCATTTGTATTTCTATGTGCAACACTTACCAATGCATGAGCCGGTTACACTTCTCACTTTTTAGAGGGGGGGTGGTCGAGTCATCCCCCACCCGACGTCGAAATGAATTGGGGGAGTGTATTCGATAGTGAATTTGGAGGGGGCTTGGCTTCAAGTAAACAAATACAGTATCTTATGTTTTTACATTGATTGCCAAAGACTCCCTCAAATACACTCCCCCAATACACACGTACTTTTGTTTGGAGGAGGAGGATTCTGGACGGGGTGTCGTTCACAAGGTCGCAATGTAAGCAAAGTATGTTACGCATGTATACAAGTCCGTACATTTACTCTTCTCTCTAACCAATCCAGTTGGCACAATGGATGCCTCGTATCAACATTTATGCCCAATCACCGCAAATCCACACACTTGATGATTAGTGTACAAGACTGGAACATTTGGTGAAGATCCTTCGAAGAAACAAACCTGGAAAGTTAATGTTTCCTAGAAATTTCTCACTACAATCATGCACACGGTAACTTCTATGTACATGACTACAAGAATTTCGTGGAAATTTCTTGATGGTTTGGTTCCCTTACAAGTATTTTGAAGTACAAGATCAAGAATATATGTCCCAAATCACTTCAATGTTTTTTTTCCAACTTTGCATCCACCGTTGTTCTTTTCAAAAATCTTGATATGTTTGCTATGTGTATGTGAGCGCATAGTTGGGCCCCATGATATAGTCGCGTAGCAAGGACATTATGAAACAGTATGGGTGGCCTAATGTTTGATAGTAACATGGTCAAGCAAGATGTCTGCCGTCCCCCCCCCCCCTCTCCCTCCCCCCAGCCCCCCTCCCTCCGGAAGTCGAAGTGTATTGAGGGATGTAGTCGGATGTTCTCGGCTGAGAGTTTATCATTGTCCTCTTGTGTATAGTTCAGTGCGTGTGACGTCTTGTGACCCTTGTCCCTGTGTGTATGTCCATGTGTGTGTCGGCTGCGGGTCATGCGGGAGTGTTGGTTTATGGCATGTGGTGACCCGTGGCCTCGTTGCACACTCCACCTACACTGTCGCAGGTGACTGAGCATGAACACCACCTTCATTCATGACGGCTCCACAATGGTGGAGGACCAGAAGTTGCAAAGACCAAGACATGCAGGGGCATTGCTTTTGGTAATTACATGTTGTGTGCCAGTTGGGTTCATCCCCTGGCTTACTCTTGCATGCCTTACTCTTGCATGGCATGATTTGTGCACGAAGGTCACAAATGGGTGCGTGTGGTGTTCGAACCCAAAGGGGGGGATAAACCGAGAGCGAGATCGAGCTCGCCACTTGCTACCTCTCGACCTCCTCCCCCATCACCTAAGACATCAGGGTGGTCTTGCACCAACTACTTGCTTTGAATTCTACGTCTAAGTGACCTACGCTTCATGGCTCTCTCCATGTCCGTCCATGCATCTTGCCATTCCCTCTTCACTCTTTCCTAGACTGTCCCCAACTGTCTACATGCGGTGGACGGTTCAGCCGAGTCTGCTACTGTAGGAGCTGGAGCAAGGTCGCCGGCAGAAGCGGGGCTGGACGACTGAGTTTCCCTAAGGGGTTGCATACTTAAGGAGCGAGGCGGCGACGGCGGCAAATCTTCCGCCGTGCAAACCTGTCGGTCAATCTGCCCAATACATAAGCTCTCAACAGGGCTCATTGTACTCTCTCCTTGATTCTTAATTGAATCGTTCCAGACTTGGCCAAGTCTTGACGCTGTGTTTCTCCCGATCACCACCAAAGCTCAAGTCTCATCCAGCATGGGCCTGCATGCCCTAGACTTAGTTTAGCACCGGGTGCTGATCCTTCAGGGCCCCCGTGTTGGTTTCTAACGGTATACTGGTGGGAAGCCATCCTCAGGTAATTCCGAGAGATCAGCCTCGACCCCCAGGTGGCGGTGTACGCTCACTAGAGCACTTGCTTGGTGTGGGTGTGCACTCACCAACAACTTAGACTCTCGCCCCCCTCTACCTGTTTTATGAATCTTGGTTGCCTGCTGATCCTAAGGCAAAACTTACCATGGTTTGGGGCACTCTCCTACTCATTGTCGTTCTTTCACCCTTCTCCATGAGCAAAGCAAGCTAGTAGCAACAAGCCCGTTGTGTAATTACCAGGTAGTTTCCCAGACTGGTGGGCAAACACAAGGAAGCATACGAGACGCCATGGATGCGATAGGCTTACCTTAGAAAAAATTGTCAAACAGAGTTAGAAGTCAGAAGAGGAAGCGAGAGTCTAAGAGACAAGTGAGCACGCGTTGCTTCCTTTTGGTACTGTGGCAAATTGTGGTGTTCTTCCCCTAGTGGGTGCGTCGGGTGGCTTCTGGCTCCTGGACTCCAGAGCCACTCATCACATGACATCTGTCCGCTCATTTTTTGTCTCTTTGGGTCTTGCTGGTTCTGTCTACTTCGTGCGTACTGGGTCCGGTCAGCTCCTGCCTGTTCAGGGCATCGGTGTCATTTGTTTTGTCAGCCCTGGTGGTGCCCTTTTCCTGCCCAACGTGCTCAATGTCCCTTCTTTAGAACTCAGCCTGCTGTTGGTTCCATCCCTCGATGATCAAGGGATGGACTTCTCTGCGGGTCGAAACATTGGCACTGTTCTTTTGCGCTCCACTGGCCGCGTTGTCCTACGTGGTGTCAAGAACGACAACCTCTATCGCATACCTCACCTGCCCTCCTCTGCCCCTGCCGTTGGTGCTGTACTTTCCCACATTGTGCCCTCTCTATCTCTCATAAGCATGTTTGCCTGTTGCATCGTCATCTTGCCCACATGCATACTGATGCTATCACCAGTATGCTCCGCTTGCACCCTGTCCTTGGGCTCTCACCCTCCTCCTTTCCTTCTCCTTGTCCTACCTCTTGCTTGGTCTGTGCTCAGGGTAAGATACACCGTGCTCCAATTTCTGCTTCTGAGTCCCACTATTTTCACCCTCTCACCGTGTGCATGCTGATGTCATGGGTCCCCTTCCCCATGACCCCCTTGGTGATGTTGGCTGCTATGTGCTCTGTCTTACTGATGATCGCGTTACCGCTGGGTCTTCGCTCTTTGCCAGAAGAGTGACATCCATTATGTCCTTGTCACTTGGCTTGCTCAGGCTAAGCATGCCTACCAGCGTTCCCTGCGAGTCTTTTGAATTGATCGCAATGGTGAGTTTCTCTGTCCCACCGCCCATTTCCTTGAGTCAAAGGGGGTCTGTCTGGAGACATTGGCTCCATACACACCCCAGAAAAATGGTGTCTACGAGCGCTGGAACCGCACCCTTGCTGACGGCGTCCGCATCTTCCTTGCTGAGTCTGGTCTCCCGCCTCTCTTTGCCTTCGAGGCCATGTCCTACATGACTTGGGTGTGGAACCAGGTTCCTCATGGCCTGATTCCTCACACCATCACGCCCTTTGAGCGTTGGTCTGGTGCACGTGCCGACTTTCACCTTGCTCGCGTCTGGGACAGCATTGCTGCTGTCTGGTTGCCTGAGGACCACCGCGACGGCAAACTTGCCCCGCGTGCCCATCTATGCCCCTTCTTGGATGTCTCCTCCGAGTTACAGGCATGGCGGTTCTTGGACCCTGTGCATCATCGTGTCGTTGAGTCTCGCGACGCGTTATTCTTTGAGTCTGATTTTCTACAGGATTTTGAGTCGCCTACCGCCTGCTGACTCCCTTCTCTTTCTCTCTCAGCTTGGGGGGGCAGTCGGGCATGTTTCCTCTAGAGGCCCTGCGGTTGCAACTTCGTAACCCGCAGCCTCAGTGCATACCTCATTACCAGGGTCGTCCAGCAATTCATCCCCTGGTCCGTTTTCTGGCTCGTCCAGCACCTCATCCTCTGGTCCGTCATCTGGCTCATCTAGCACATCATCCCCAAGTCCATCGTCTGGTCCATCCATGCCCTCGGTCTCCTCTGGGTCATCAGCCTCTGCAGGGTCCGTCTACCCTGTCCGTTCCTCCTTAACTCCGGCTAGTCCGGCGGCCCTCGCTGTGTCACCTGCTCCTGTCAATGGCGACCCCTCGTCCACGGAACCTACAAGCCTTGCCCCAGTTTTGCCATTTGTCCGCGGCGGACGCCTTCGCGCTCTGCTGCACCGCTCTATTGCCTCCACCTCCTCTGCGCAGGACCCTGTTTCTCCCACTGGGCTAGATGCACTCGGCCTTGCCACTGGTGTTGTTCACCCTGGCTTAGCCTTTGGCTATGCACTGCTTGTTGCCGAACATGCACAGGCCTTGGACACTGTCCCTTCAGGCGGTGTAGCTGAGTTTCAGACCACGTCCGGCGTAGCTCCCCTTGCCCCTAACCCGACCACGGCTCCTCATGCACGAAGTCTTCTGATGCCCATCAATGGAAAACTGCCATGCAAGCCATGCTGAAGGCTGTGGATGAGCACGATGTCTACAACCTAGTGGACCTACCACCAGAGCGCAAGGCCATTGATGCTCGGTGGGTCTTTTGGTGCAAGTACAAGCCCGATGGTACCCTTGACAAGTACAAGGCGTGCCTCAAGGCAAAGGGTTTCTCCCAAGTGCCGGGCATTGACTTCGACGAGACCTTTGCACCAGTTGGAATATCCACTGCACCGCGAGCGTTGCTAAGCCTTGTTGCTCAGCATGACTAGGAGTTGGAGCAAAGGGACATGAACGACGCGTTCCTGCACGGTCAGCTTGATGAGAAAATCTATATGGTCTAGCCCCCTGGTTTCTCTGACAGCACCAACGGGGTCTGCCGGCTGCGGAAGGTCCTCTAGAGCCTTAAGCAATTGCCATGCTGCTAGAACCAGGAGATCACGTCGACTCTTGAGAAAGAGGGCTACAATTGCAGTGCGGTAGACCCGTCTCTCTTTGTCACATCAGGCACCACTCCCTTTGCTGCCATCCTCATCTACGTTGACGATCTGCTGATGGCGTCCCCCTGTCAGGAGGCATTCAGCGCGGCCAAGTCACAGCTGCAGTCCACAAACAAAATGAAGGACCTCAGGCTGGCTCGTGTCTTGCTAGGGATGGACCTTGAGCGTGACCGAGCTCATCGCATGCTCCATGTCCACCAGGCTTCATATGTCCGCAGTCTGAGCGAACGCTTCACTTCCCTACTTGAGATAATACCACCACCTCCACACCCATGACCCCAACAGGGCAGCGGCTCTTGAAGACACTGGATGTGTCAAAGCTGGGGGAGGCGGTGGATGTGATGGACTACTTGTGCGGCATTGGTTTGCTCATGTACCTCGCGACCACGACCAGGGCGGATGTCGCCTTCGACGTGAATTTCCTGGCCCAGTCCTCTCAGTGTCCTTGGGCACAACACTTGGAGGCAACTGTGCGCGTTGTCTGATATGCCCTGTCCACTGCCCGAACAGGCCTCTGTTATCAAGCACAGCCCTCAGTGGTAGTGAACGGCTACACTGATAGTGATTGGGCCCACGATGCTGATGCTCGCACCGGATACATTTTCCTTGTTTGGGAAACAGCCATGTTGTGGAAAAGCAGCAAGCAGGGATGTGTGGCGCGCAACTCCAGTGAGGCAGAGGATGTCGCTCTGGGGGTAAGTACGTGTGAGAGTATCTGGTTGCGCCGACTGTTACAGCAGCTGCGCGTACACATCTGTTGCATCACCTTGTGCAGTGACAACCAGAGAACCAAAGCAATTTCTGAGCATGATTGCATGCATCACACGCGCACAAATCATATCAATGTGCAGCATCATTCTGTGCATGAGCGCATTGCCGCAGGTGATGTCCACATTGTCTCGGTCGATACCTGATAGCAGTATGCTGACTTCCTTACGAAGGCGCTTAGCAGCAACGTGGTCAAGGGAGCAGTGCATGCCGTTGGACTTATGTGTTCACGTGATGTTCCCGGCTGAGATTTTATCCTTGTTCTCTTGTGTATAATTCAGTGCGTGTCACGTCTTGTTATCCTTGTCCCTGTGTGTATGTCCACGTTTTTTTTGGCTGCGGGTCATGGGGGAGTGTTGGTCAATGGCATGTGGTGACCCCTGCCCTCGCTGCACACTCCACCTAAATTGTGGCAGGTAACTAAGCATGATGACCACCGTGAGTCAACGGCTCCACCATGGTGGAGAATCAGTAGTTTCAAGGACCAAGAGATTCAGGGGTATTGCTTTTGGTAGTTACATGTTCTGTGGCAGTCGGGTTCATCTTCATCTATTTCTAGCTGGAAACCCTTCTAAAGAGCAGGTTGGGACAGTTGCATTGTTGATCCAGTGTGCGGGCTTCCACACTCGTTGCTCAGTCTGTCGCCCCCTCAGTCTGCCACTCTAGAGTCTAAGTCTGAGTGCTCTGTGTTTGTTACTCAGAGATGCGCGCGACAGTGTTAGCGCCAGAAAGCAGCTGAAAAGTGGAAGTGACTGATTAAGAAACAAGAATGAGACACAATGGGATACCCCTCCCAGAACTATCCTCCCCTAGCTCTGTAGGACTTGTTACTCAGTTCACCAGCCAATCAGAAAACAGCTCTATTTTCAGGCAGGCAGGTTTTCTCGGTCAGCCCTGCCAGACGGGCGACAGCCCAAACCCGAGCGACGTCCGTTTCGCCTGAAAACTGGACCATACCCTAATACGCAAACTCCGAAAGCATTCGTGCAATCAGAATCAGCTGGAAAACTAGCACTGAGGAGTTATGGCTGCCTAAACCCAGGCAGCATCTACGCTAATCCCTGATGCCAACAGTGCCAGAAAATTACGAAACTTGGACCCTAGGCATGACATAGCGCTGCGAACGCAACAGTGCAGTCAGACATGGCGCTGGACGTGTGCAAGTAGCATATGCAATGACAGTGCCTACCGGCGGCACGACTATCAAGGAGATCTGCTGATGGAGCTGAGCACGAAGGAGGGAGGAGGCTACAGCAAACTGTGTGTAGGCCTCGGCGTGTATCGGCTCCACCGGACAACACTCCATCAGCGTCGTGTCTCGCCGTCAGTCATCTGCACGCCAATGTACACAAGGCATGAGAACACAACAGAGTACAAGTGAGAGATGTGAGACAAAACCAACACTCCCCCATGACTCACAAGTGTAGTGCACATGGACGGGCAGAGAGCATAGGGACCAAGCGGACAGGGAGAGAGAGAACCTCATGGACGCACCCCGACTGCACTCACAGCCTTCTGAATGAGTCGCGCTTCAGTCCCTTGGTCAGAAAATCAGCCAACTATTGTGTTGTCTCAACCCACACAATGTTGATGCTGCCGTCATGCAACAAAAAACACACACAGTGATACTCAACATTGATGTGCTTTGTGCGAGTGTGATGAACGTCGTTATTAGCAATGGCCATGGCACTTTCATTGTCGCAATAGAATGTGATGGACGGGACTGATTGACGCAACTCGAACAACAGGCGGCGCAGCCACACGCTCTCACAAGCTCTAGAACTAAGGGCCACGTACTCAGCCTCAGCAGTGATATGCCCAATGCAGCCTTGCTTGTCGCTTCGCCAAGATACAACCGTTCCGCCAACAAGGAAGATCCAGCTAGTACGAATCTTACCGTCCGGACTACCGGCCTAGTCACTGTCCGTGTGTCTCGTTGCCACAACGGACAGCTTTCAACAAAACATGAGGCCTTGCCGTGGGGTAGAGACGACATAGCACAGTACTCGGATCCCGGCCTCAAATTGGAGGTGACGCGGCTCTTGAGAGAACTGTGCGAGGAGGTTGACAGCAAACGCAATGTTTGGACGCATCGTCGTCGCCAGGAACATTGGTGACCCGATGACACGCCAACATGTGGTCACATCTACTGGCTACTCCACCACGGTTGGATCGGAGCTCTTGAGCATCGTCTGACCATCGTGCGACATGGGTAAGGATGCTCTCAGCACGAGGGGCAGGTCCACAGCAAAGCGCCCGGACAAGGTCTGGACATAGGCGGCCTGATAGACATGCAGGATGGCCACAGAGTGATCATGCTCAAGCTCCATGTCTAGAAAGACTCGTGCTAGCCCAAAGTCCGTCATTTGGTAGGCAGTATGCAGCAGGTCCTTGACCCACTGGATAGTAGCTGCATCCGGCGATGTGATGAGCAAGTCGTCGATATAGACCAAGACAGCAACGAGGGTCTGGCCTCGCAGACAGATGAACAAAGTAGGGTCCGCAGAGCTGTGAAGGAGGCCGTCGCTGAGAAGCGTACAACTGATCTCCTGGTTCCAATAGCACAGTGACTGCTTCAAGCCATAGAGGGCCTTTCGCAGCTTCCAGACGTTGCCAAAGCCATCGTCGAAGCCTAGAGGTTGCACCATGTAGAGCTCCTCACCCTCCAGTGAGCCATGGAGAGAGGTGTTGCTCACATCCATCTGATGCAGTTCCTACCCGTGCTGGGCAACCAGGCTCAACAACGCCCGGCTGGTGGAGAACCGACCGACCAGGGCGAAGATCTGGTCATAGTCAATCCTAGCAACCTGAGAAAACCCCTTGGCCTTGTACTTGTCGAGGGACCCTCCTGGCTTCCACTTTTTCCGGAGAAGCCACTTGGTGCTGATGGCCTTGCGGCCGTGGGGGAGGTCGACGAGCTCATAGACGTGCTGTTGCCAAATGGCGACAAGCTCTTCGGCGCATGTAGCCTCCCAATGAGCGGCCTTGGGAGACGCCCAAACCTCACGCAGGGTGGCTTGGTCCTCTGGTCGCTCCATGGGGTGAATAGTGAGGGCGTGTGCATCCCGCGCCCTTGGTGGCATCCGCATGAGCGTGGCCGCAATGGCATACCAGTGCTCCTGATGAAGAAAGACATAGCCCAAAGCTTACCCTAGATGTAGGTCAGTAATGAGTGAAAGTGTGGCCAAGCCAAGTGCCTTGGTTCCGGGGTCCCCACTCACGACTGTGGAAGTGGGTCTGACATGAGTTGAGGAGCCTCGTGTGATGCCACGGGGTTGTGGTGAGAGAGGATGTGAGCAGGCAGCCAAAGTGCTCACTGTCGGCCTGGGTCTAAGGCTCCCACCCAGACCACGTATGTAGCACGCCAATACAAACAGGGCAACCGGCCCTGAGGGGCCGGCGGACGCAGACGGGACAACCAGACCTGAGGGGCTAGCGGAAACGGATGGGGCAACCAGCCCTGAGGAGCTGGTGGAAAAAGAAAAGAAAGCCGGCTCTAAGAGGTTGGCCAACATGGATGGGGCAGCCGGCCCTGAGGGGCTAGCAGACACGGACGGGGCGGCCGGGCGTGAGGGGACTGGCGTACACGGATGGGGCAGCAGGCCCTAAAGAGCTGGCGGACACGGACGGTACGGCCGGACGTGAAGGTTGGCCGACACAGACGGGGCAGCCAGTCCTCAGGGGCCACTGGGCACGGACAAGGCAACCGGCTCAAAGGGGCTAGCGGACACGGACGGGGCAACCAACTCTGAGGGGCTGGCGGGCACGGACGGGGCAGTCGGCTCTGAGGGGCTGGCAGGCACGGACGGGGCAGCCGGCTCAGAGGGGCTATGATATAGATGGGACAGTCGGCCCTGAGGGGTTGGCGGACACGGAAGGGGCAGCCGGCGTAGACTCACGGTCCGGGCGTTCCATCGTCTGCACCCACGGGTGACCGTGGGCGCAGACGATGGAACGCCCGGACGTTGCTGGATAGAGGACGGACCCACCACTTCCCCAAGAGACGAGAAGAACATCGACGTGCCAGAGCGAACGAGGTCGCGAGGAAACAGGTCGTCAATAAAGAGGGCATCCCAGGACTCGACGATGATGTGCCGGGTCGGATCCCAGAAAAACCATGCCTTTGACTAATGCAAGACGCCAAGGAAGGTGCAGGGACGGCCGCGAGGCTCAAGCTTGCCACCCCGGTGTGGGGCAGGCAACCACACGATGGCTACGCAACTCTATTCCTGGGCTGGATGTAGGTCGGCTCGCTCTCCACACCGGTGCTCATATGGTGTAGACTAACTGGGAATAGGTACATGGGAAATCTGATTCCAATAGGTCATGGAATCAAAGTAGAATCCGTCAGAGATGCCGGATTCAACCTGCATGGTGCGGACGGCGTCAGCCATGGTGCGGTTCCAACGCTCAAAGATGTCATTCTGGACAGGCGTGTAAGGCACCGATGTCTCATGATGGACACCACGAGACGCGAGGAAGAGTGTGGTCTCCCCTAGAAACTCACCCCCACGATTAGAATGGAAGCGGTAAAGGGGGCGACCACACTCGTGTTTAGCACGGACAAGCCAGTCCCAAGTGGTGGGAGCGATGTGGGTCTTCTACCGAAGACAAAAGATCCAGCGATAGCGAGAGAAGTCGTCTGTAAGTGTTATGACATAACTACCGTGCTCGCCAATAGACTCTGTCAAGAGGGGACCCATGATATCAGAGTGGACCAAGTCGAGCGGGGTGGTCGCTTGAGAGGTAGAGGGGGGGTAGGTGGAATGGTGCATCTTCCCCTCAGTGCAATCAATTCACTCAGTGGGACACGGCAGAGGAAAGGAGACCAGGTCAAGGCCCGTGGCTGGCTGCGTGCGAAGCATGCTGTTATCAGCGGCAGAGTGGACGTGACAGAGGCGGCGATGCAGGAGACACGTGAAATGTGGAGACAATGTGCTAGTTACAAACACGTGGCCAGTGTATGCCTATGAGGAGCGGATAGAGGTAGAAGAAGACAGGCACACTATGTGCCACAAGTTACCACGGGCGGTGGAATACAAAACAACACGACTTGACGGACACAACGACACAGTGCCCGTGCCACGCTAGTGCGGAACGTCCATGCTCATGCGATAAAGGGCTGTGACAGACAGGAGGCTGAGCTCAAGGCCAAGGACGAAGAGGACATCAGTTACGAAGACATCATAAGTAGGACCATGGAAACGAACGACGCCGACACCACGAATGGGTAACACCTGAGCAGAACCCGTCCGAACCTCGATGACATTGGTGACTAGACCAAGGACACTGAAGGCCTCACGTGAGGCCGTCATGTGATGCATGGCCCCGGAGTCAATGATCCAGGTCTTTAACGGATCCTGGACCGCTGTAGCTAGGTTGCTGACAGTCACATCGCAATGGACGAGCCACGCTGACGTGGTAGATGGAGGTGCGAACTGGGAGTGCCAATCATCCAGCCAGGCAACGTCATCACGAAGAGGACCGGGTGGGAAAGGCATGGCAGAGGATGGTGTGGATGAAGATACATGACACAATTGTAGCACATACTGTGTCATGCAGGGTAGGGAGGGACTAGCAACTACGTAACTTGCACTTCCCTGGGAAGGAGGGTGAGGAAGGCCGAGCTGAAGTGCGATGAACTGCTCTAGCTCACGCTCGCGGGTGGAGGATCTGAGGGAGTAGACCAACTACGGTGTAATGGTGCCGGAGTCCAAGAAGGAGGAGGAAGATACTGCTGGAGGTGCCCGTGATAGAGGAGCGGGCGCGGACGGCTGCGGAAGAAACTACGGTGGAGCCATTGCGAGCGTCGCAGGTGTAGTAGGAGCAACAACGGGCACGGCATTAGTGGCAAGGTGACACTCGCACTGGCGACGCATTGTGGCGATGATGCAAGCAACGTCAATCGGGAGCAAACACGTGTACCACCCATGACTTGACTGGCCACAGTTGTGGCAAATGAGGCTGGCACCACCGGATCCGCTAGACTGCTGCTCAGGGCCCTTGCCCTTCTTGCCCCTCTCCTTCTTCTTGCCAAATGGGGTAGTGCCGGAAAATGTCGCTGATGTTGGGGCGGCAACGGCCATGGAGGCAAAGGTAGGAGAGACGAGGGACTATGTGCGGTGGATGTGTGACTCCTGACAAGCCTCTTCGATGCAGAGGAAGAGCTCGAATGCCCAGGGCATGAGGGTACCCCAGGCAGCCAATGCGGTGAGGACGTCCTAGGAGTAATGGATGAAGACGTCGGAAAAGAGGTTGGTGGAGCCTTGCTTGATAGTCATAAGTGCGGAGAGAGAAGGTGGTGCGGCATCTCCGAGGCGGCATAGGATGTCCTCTACATGCTGCCAGTAGGAGGTAATCGTCTTGGTCTCTCCCATGCGGAGGGAGTTGAATTCCTGGATCAGGCGGCTGGTCTTGGCATCACTAGACAGGCGATGAGGGCGCGTGAGTACGTGCCACACCGCTGCCGCGTCACGGAGAGCGCCAGTGGTGAGGTCGCCGAGGAAGGGCTCAAGGGCGAGACATGCAGGTGGAGGGGCCACAGGGACGTGGGCACGCACGGTGCGACCAGCATCATATACTTGGTCGGCCTGGGTGGATTCAAAGGGTAAGACATCGTAGGGCCACAAGCTCTCACCCTGTGCCCAGATCCGGAAGATGAGCTCCCATCTGTGGACCAGGTCACCAACATGAAGCGGCGGTGGCGGGGTTTCGAAGTCCTTTGGCCTACGACTGGCACCCAGAGTGGGACCTAGGACTGACATCAACGTTTGCTGCTCGCATTGGGTTTGTTGCAGCGCCACATACTTCGTGACATAGGAGACCACAGGGTTCGCGTACCCAGGTGGAACAAAAGGTGCTTGCTGTTGTTACTACTGCCGCAACGGCGGCTTCCATTGCTGCTACTACGGCGACTGCTGATGCTACTGCTGCGGCTGCTGCTTCGGCAACAATGTCGGCAGCTGGAGTGTCGCTAGCTGCTATGTCACCGTTGGAAGCTGCTAGCGCAAAGCGGCAAGCGGATCTGTCATGCCAACGTGAACTACGACAGAGCCTGCAGGGTGTTGGTGTTGCTACTACTTCTGCTACTACTGTTGTTATGGCTGTTGTTGTTGCTACTCTTGCTGCTTCTCCTGTTAATGCTACGGCTGCTGTTGTTGCTGCTCTTGCTGCTTCTCCTGTTAATGCTGCGGCTGCTGTTGTTGCTGCTGCTGCTACTGCTGTTGTCGCGAGTGTTGCTGATGCTGCTACTACTACCGCTCCAAGTGCTGTTACACTGGTGGCAGCTGTTGCTACTTCTATTGTTGCAACTATTGTTTTGCAAGAAGGAGGGTCCTCCAACAAAGGAGAACCCCTCTTTGTTCTATGCCATGGTGTTTTGTTTCCTCTCCTTGTTCCTCCCTTTTTTGTGTGTTGCTGATGTCAGTAATGACATCAGTAGTGACGTTAGCCTAGGATGGCTGGTGTCAGTAGCTACTGCTACATTATCTACAGGGTTGCTGCTGTAGAATAAAATTTGTTTTTGTTGATGACAGTAGTGACATCAGTGGTGACATCAGTTGAGGATGAAAGACATCAGCATCGGCGGTTGCTGGAGCCGCTATTGTGTCAGCTGCAGGGTAGCTGCTGCTGCTGCTACTGCTGCTGCTACTAATGCTGCTCCTGCTGCTGCTACTAATGCCGTTGTTGTTGCTGCTGCTTCTGGTCTGCTGCTGCAGCTGCTGCTGCTGGTGCTGCGGCTGTTGTTGTAGCATCAGCTGCTTCTATTGTTGCTATTGCTGCTACTTCTTTTGCTACTGCTACTATGGCATAGTATGCTACTATGGCTGCTCCCACTACTCGCTCTTGCTGCAAGCTGCTTCTGCTGCTGTTGTAGGCTACTGCAACTGCTGAATGCTGCTGCTTCTGCTACTTGCTGCTAATGCCAGTCACTACACCTGGTTGAAGTCGCAACTTGCGTCGTCGGCATCGGGATCTCTGGGTTTGTTATTCAGAGATGCGCGCGCCAGTGTTAGCGCCAAAAACCTGCTGAAAACTAGAAGGGACTGATTAAGTAACAAGAATGAGACACAATGGGAGACCCCTCCAAGAACTAGCCTCCCCCAGCTCTGTTCACCAGCCAATCAGAAAACAGCTCAATTTCATGCAGGCATGTTTTCTCGGTGAGCCCTGCCAGACGGCCGACAGTCCAAAGCCAAGCGTCATCTGTTTTGCCAGAATACTGGACCATACCATCATACGCACGCTGCAAACGCAGCCGTGCGGTCAGAATCAGCGAGAAAAATAGCACTGAGGAGTTATGGCTGCCTAAACCCAGGCAGCGTCTACGCTAATCCCCGGTACCAACAGTGCCAGAAAATCATGAAACTTGGACCCTAGGCATGACACAGCGCTGCGAATGCAACAGTGTAGCCAGACATGGTGCTGGACGTGTGTAGGCAGCATATGCAGCAACAGTGTCTGCCGGTGGCACGACTACCGAGGAGATCTGTCGGTGGAGCTGAGCACGAAGGAGGGAGGAGGCTATAGTAAACTGTGGGTAGGCCTCAGCGTGCGTCGGCTCCACCGGACGACACTCCATCAGCGTTGCGTCTCGCCGTCAGTCATTTGCATGCCAATGTACACAACCCTGGAGGACACTACAGAGTACAAGTGAGAGATGTGAGACAAAAACCAACAGTTCTCCGCAAAGCATGCCGTCTTTTCTACATCCGTTCCTTGTGCTAGTAGCAACAAGCTCATCGTGTAATCAGCAGGTAAATTCCCAGTCTAGTGGGTAAACACAAGGAAGCACAAGAGACGCAATGGATGCGATGGGCTTACCTTAGAAAAATTTGTCACACAGAGTTAGAAGTCAGAAGAGGAGGCGATAGTCTAAGAGACCGGTAAGCACGCACCTGTTGTGTGGATCTTGACCTCACGTGCCGTCATGGGAGATGCATGGCGAGAGTTCCATGCTCCTCTATGAGCATAAGACGCTGCTAAAGAGGCTGCTAAAGTAGCAGTGGTAGCGGCAGAAGACGCAAGAGCAGCACAAGAGGTAGCTGCTTTGCCGCGCGGTAGGAGTGCCGGTAGAGTAGCCGCTCAGAGCAACGGCAGCGGCGGTGGCAGTAGAAGCAGCAGCGGAGGCAGCAAAAGCAGCAGCGGTGGGCGGCAGATTTCATAGCAGCTGCGCCTGCGGCTGTAGCAGGAGCGAAAACTACTCTGCCGTGCAGCAACAACAACAATAGCAGCGGCAGCAGCGACGATGCACATCAGTAGAAGTAGCAGCTACGGTAGTTGCAAGCAATAGCAATAGTGGCAGCTGCTGTGCCACACAGCAGTAGCAGTACCGGTGGCGGCGGAGGCAGCGGCGGCGCACACTAGCAGCAGCAGCGGCCGTAGCAGCAAGCAGCAATTGCGTACAGCAGCAAGCAGTAGTAGCGTACAACAGCAGCAGCACTAGCGGTAGCAGCAGCAATCAGCAACAGCAGTTGCTACGCACAGCAGTAGTAGCAGCAGAAGCAGTAGTAGTTGCAGCAACCGCAGCAGCTCCACTCCACCTGTCGTTGAAGCTACTACAGGCGAAGCAAGGAGGGCATTGCAGCCCTCCTCTGAGGGCCTCCTCCCCCCCTTTTGGAGGGGCCCCCTTGAGCCCCATCAAGGGGGCCCCCTCGGATGAGGGCCCGTCGGGCCCGTGAGCCCCCTTGGCCCCGTCGGCCCCGTCGGCCGACCGATGGAGGGGGCCAACCCCTCCTCCTTCCCTCCCTCCGTTTTCTCACTCGCACCCGCCTCGTTCGCTCACACAAGCAAGCAAGTGAGCGAGCGTGCCCATGAGGAAGGACCAGCCCCCCCCTCCTCTCCTTTGTTTTCTCCATTGCCCCAAATTAGGGCCAATCAAGGAAAGGGGGGTCGAGAGAAAGAGAATACAAAGGAGGTGCACTTGAAATCAAGTGGAAAAGAAAACCAAAAAAGACCACAAAAAAGGGGGCTGAGGGCAAGAAGATGGGAGAGCGAGAAAACAAAAAACAAAGAAAAGATGGAGGGTGAGGGCAAAGGACAAACACAAAAAGGAGGCTCAGGGCAAGAGAAAAAAAAGACACAGAGGAAAACACAATCGTACAACTACTACCACCGTAGCAGTAGCAACTTTTGTAACAGCATTTGCAGTGGCAGGCGGAGTTGCAACAAATCCATTGTGAGGGGTAGTTGCAGCTTCGTTTGCAGTCCCTCCTTCCCAGCGAACAGCAAATTGTCGTCGGCGATGATCTCTTTTTCAAGACGTGTTGTGGACTGGTGTCTCCCTGGGGCCCGAGGATCGGTGCGCGCAGTTCACTTCGTAGGATCCACAGCGGATTTGAGTCTGTGTATCTACAAGGGTTGGGTTGTCTATCGCTTGGAGCAGCAGCCACACCAGGTGTTGCCACTCCTTCTATTCTTGGAGCAGTCTTCACTCCATTAGTGGCAGCAGCATTAGAAGCCGCAGCTAGTCAGAATCAATTCTCCAGACATAATATGGTAGTGCAGCTCGTCCCGTCTGGTCATTTTTGCTAACCCTGACGGCGTGACCTCCGTGAGTGAGAGTACCTACAAGTCACATCCTCTCCCGCGGCTTGATGTTTACCACCGAGAGTAGGTGCCCTCAGCACCTATCCATTGTCTGCTGCACAAGATGAGTACGTAGACATCTAAGCAGGTACCCTACGCGTTCCCTTGCTACTATTGTGGTGATGGACGTCATGGTTGGTGTCGTTGCACGATGCACCCTCGCGGCTGGCATCCACCTCGGCGTCCGCCTTCTCCGAGCCTGCGTCCTCCACTCCATGCGGATATGCCGGCATTGGTAGATCCCTTAGCTAATGCTCTGGTGATCATATTCGCTGAGATCCACGGCCTGAGGTAGATGGTGCAGCGGCTTTGTGACCTCGTCATCACCAAGTGTGCTTTTGCTACTAGTTCATCGACGGCCTCTTTGATCACATCTCCTTCATCCTCTCCTCCTTCCTCATCCGATGGTTTACCTTCAGCTCCACCTGCAAATCAGTCCCAGGCTGCCACCATCCTTTCGATCCTCCACTCTCCTGCTACCACGATTCCACCTTGAGATGACATGTCCTCATGCAGTCATTCCAGTCATGTGTGTGCACGCGGCGTCGGCGTCAGCGCTCCACACAACGTGCTTGCACCGGTTTTGATACATCCTCCACTTCCTCAGCTTCCGTTGATGTACCTGTCGAGGGGGACTGTGGTTACCGCACATTGCCTCCTGTGACCGTAGCGACAGGATCCGCATTTGCGTCGTGTTGTGGTGCCTGAGCGGTAGCTCAGGCAGATTCAAATGATACGGTGACATCACATTATGTGGAGTCTGATTCCGACATGGCGTTCGTGGTGGAGACTTGCGTGTCATCGAGGTCGATTTCCACGTCCGGGCTGGATCTAGATCTTCCGTAGCAGCATGTTACATCAGGAGGAGCACAGGCACAGCGTCCCTGGGCGGTGCCACTCGCGGCTCCTACCGGTGGCGGCCCGGCGGTGGCACTCGAGTCCCGTATACATCGGGATGAGTCTGCCAAAATTTTGGGAGAGAGTGTGCAGCACATTCACACAAGTCCAATGGGGGTTGGAGCGCTTGGGACGTGCATGTCATCGAGGTTGACATCTACACAGGGGTAGGAGCCGGACGTTCTATAGCAGTATGTTACATAAGGAGAAGTGCAGGTCCCGCTTGCTTGGGCGGTGCCACTCGTGACTCCGACCGGTAGCGGCCTAGCTGTGGCACAGGACTATCGTGCGGATCGGGATGCCCCACATGGATTTTCGGGGGCGTTGGTACACGAGACTCACACCAGGCCAACAGCTGTCACAGTGCATGAGCAGAGTCCGCCGGCTGGTCTTTGAGAAGTTGAGACATTTTCTAGAGCATCAGTTCTGAGAGATGTCACTGGGACATGTGTTGCAGGAGACACAACAGGCTCCACCGTGCCATCTGTGCTACCTGAGGACCAGCTTCAGTGTGAGGAGTCACCCATGTTCCTAGAGTAAACGTGTTCCCGTACACATGACGGAGTAGCGACACACGACGGAGTCAGATGGTGGTCCTCACTCCAGGTGGCAGCGACCAGCCTTCCCGCCGAGACAGTGCGTGAGCGCCAGGTGCGCTTGTTGGTCACCTTGACGGGCATTGTCGAGCGAGAGGCATGCACACCTCTGTCCACTACGGCGGTAGTCGAGGACAGCGGAGAAGATCCCTAAACGCGGATGGAGTCATCTCGTCAGCAGGAGCTGAGTTCTGTCCTCTTGTGTTCACCTGTTGGTGAGCCTGCTAGTCACATCAACGCGAAGAGTGGTAGTACCTGCATGGACAACATTTCTACATGCCCCACAGACTCTGAAGATGACTCCTCCTTCTCTCTTGGAATCCGACCGCTCATTCCTCCTTCTATGACAGACACGAGCTGTGGTGTGGATGCGACACCTGCAGCTGCATCCGATGTTCCATCATCTCAACACATTGCGAGTTTGCTTGACCCCCAGGTGGATGCCGCAGCACCGGCTCCATCGTCTTCAACAGAGATGCGGATGGATCTATACTCACGAATTCTTTAGTCTGCATGTGCAACATCCAGTGAGGCGGAGTTTATCCTACACGATGTAGACATGGGCCACCTCCACATGTCCAAGGCAGATTACACTGACCTGCAACAGCCTGTAGTGATGCTGCAGCGGGAGGTGATGGCAGCGCGTGAGCGATACTCAGAGGAGGGGAGCACCTGTACTATCAACACGAGCTTTCCACTACCAGGATCTCGCACACCCATGCTCAGGGAGGATCCTGTAGCAGCTCTGAGAATGACATTCAATAGAGACACTACCATGGGAGAGCTGAGCGTGCCTTATTTTTCCGCCATCGTCGTTCCTGTCGACTCCGTCATCACTCCTCCTTCTGCTGCTGCCATCACGCACCTTCATCCACCCAACTAAGCTGCTTCATCGTCACCTTCGTCCATGGGTGGTGATCTGGTTCGTTACTTTAGTTCTCCTCTTTTGGCGGTATACCCCTGTGCCTCAAGGTGCTCTCTCTCGCCTTGGAGGCCAGCTTCACCGCTTCATCCACGCTCGCGTGCTGCTCGCCCATTCCATTTCCTTTGGCATACACAGATGCATCACGGTAGAGTGGAGAGAGGAGAGATTGTGAGTTGGGACCCTTGGCAGTCACATAAGGACTAGCACACTCTAGGTGATGCAGCAGCGACATGAGGAGTTGTAGCCGAAGACACCACTTCGTCTTTGAGGCTAGGAGCCGACTAGTACATGACAGGGGGAGCTATCTCTGCATGATGGAGAGACCACATGATTCATCGCCGAAGATCTCTTCAGCTATGGCATTAGCATCTCCATCAAGGACATAGTCGCCAAGATCATCTGCCCAGGGGATTTTTTGTGTGGACCTCGACCTGACGCGCCGTCACAGGAGATGCATGGCGAGGGGTCCATGATCTACTATGAGCATACTACAGCAACCGTCGTGTGGCTCATGCCACGTGCCTGCATAGCGACAAGTCTATGGTAGCACTCTGTTGGTGGAGACCTGGACACTTGGTCGATTGTACTAGTGTCATAAGGAGACCACGTGATCGTGTGTCTTGGTGTCTGGCCATACTGGGTGTGGCATGTGCATGCCAGCTGGTTTGCTCATAGTGGTCGAGACCCGGACATGTGGTGAGTTGCACCCGTTTTACGAGGAGACCCCCTATGATCGTGTGTGTTGATTGATGGTACTGATGTCATCGACATACAGACACCTGTTGGATTGCTCGTAGTGGTCGAGGCCCGGGCACTTGTACCGCCAGTGTCACGAGGAGACCCCCTTGTCATCTAACATTCGTATGATGTGCATTACACTAGTTTGTGTGCGTATGCATGACTCTTCTCATGGTCTAGACCCGGACACTTGGTATGATGTGCCACTGTTGTAAGGAGAAATTAGATGGGTAACAGATGGGTGTGTGTGTGTGTGTGTGTATGCGTGTGTGTGTGTGTGTGTGTGTGTGTGTGTGTATGTGTGTGTGTGTGTGTGTGTGTGTGTGTGCGTGTGTGTGT
>SZWC01002963.1:99744-111023 GCA_023375785.1 Penium margaritaceum | reverse complement strand
AATTCCACATCCACCAACATGGTCCGTACCATGTTCAATAGCGTCTGGTTCGCCCGCTCCGCCACGCCATTTGACTGAGGCGAATACGGCGTAGTTTGTTGCCATTTTATGCCCTGCTGCTTCATCCACCCGCTACAGCCCACGTACTCTCCGCCGTTGTCGCTGCGTAGCGCTCTGACCTTCCGGTCAGTCTGCCTCTCCACCGCGGTGACATACTCCTTCAGCCGGTCCAGGACCTCGCCTTTCCGCTTCATGAAGTACACAAAGAGTTTTCTGCTGTAGTCATCAATGAAGGTGACAAAGTAACGCGCGCCGCTCTTTGACGCCGTCTTGAATGGTCCGCACACGTCGCTGTGCACGACCTCCAACAGGTCCGAGGCGCGATTCACGTTCTCGTTGAACGGTTTGCGCAGCGCCTTGCCCAAGATGCAAGGCTCGCACTTTTTGTGCACTGCTGCATCTGTCGCCTCTTCCGCACCGTCGATGACGAGGCCGTGTACCAGCTCGCGCTTTGCCATCTCCTTCATGACTGCGAGGAGGAATGCCCCAGTCGTCGGTGCCAGAGCTCCAGATCAGCTCCCCCTCCTTTGGCCAGGTTCACGGTGCGTTCCTGCAAGTCTGCTGAATCTGTCGCCGCGCGGATCACCTTGGTCTCCACGATGTAGAGGCCTCCCTCGCGCTTAGCCTCCAGCACGGGCTCGCCGCCACCGTCCTTCCGCACGACTGCCCCTCTTCTCCTGAAGAGCACCTCGTACCCCTTGTCAGTCAGGCGGCTAACACTTAGAATGTCAGCCAAGCCGGGTACGTGCTGCACGTCCTTGATGACGCGCTGCACCCGCTTTCCACCAACCACCACCTCCGCATCCACATCTCCTTGGCCAGCCGCCGGCTCGACCTTGTCGTTCGCGACCACCATGGATTTGCTGGACTTGGTGTAGTTGATGAACCCGACCTTCTCGACCTGGGTATGCTCCTCCGCTCCGGAGTCAAGGCATCGCCGGTTGGCCTTCTTGAGGTAGTGGTTTTGAGTACCGTTGAGAAGCGCCTTCTTGCCTTTGGCGTCCTTGCCGCCGGCCTTTGCCTCCTCAGTGCACTCACGGGCCCAATGGCCCTCCTTGCCGCAGTTGCGGCACGCACCCTTCTTGGCGCCCTTCTTGCCGCCGCCCTGTCCGCCACCTCCCTTGGCCCCGCTCCCGCCACCACGCGTTTTGGTGACGAGGGCCGATGAGGACGACGAGGACTCCCCGCAGCTCCGTCGCTGCGCCTCGTTGCGGATGTACTCTGCGACCGCGCCATAGGTGAGCTTGTCTTCTGCCCATCCTCCCAAGACTGTAATGAGAGGGCTCCAACTGTCAGGAAGAGGCATGAGGAGGGCCATCGCCTGCAGCTGCGTGTCGATCTTCCACCCCACGTCATTGCATTGTGAGGCGAGCGACTCAATCTGCTGCATGGCGGTGATGACATCATCTCCCTCCTCGATTCTCACTGTCAGGAGTCGCTTCATTGCGAAGATTTTGTTCGCCAGCGACTTGGATTGATGGATGGCACAGAGTTTTTGCCAAGCTTCGGCTGCCAGCTTGCAGCCCTGGAAGTAGCCCCACTGCGACTCGGCCGTCCTGGACACCAGCAGCATGAGCGCCTCCGTGTTCTTCTTTGCGAAGGCCTCCTTCTGCGCTTCCGTCGTCGTCGCTTCGTCGAGGACTTCCGTTCCCTTCATGACCTCCAGCAGCCCCTTATGCGCGAGGTGCAGCTCAAAGTGCCACCTCCATAGCCCGTAGCCAGGGCCACCTGCATACTTCTGGATGGGCTGCGTCTCCTTCTGCGCCATTTGCGCAGTCTTCAACTCCGGGACCTCAGAGCTTGACGGCGATGTCGTCCCTGACGACAGTCCCGTCCGCCGCGAAAGCCGAGCGATGTGCAGACCGGTCAGGGCTGTGGGCCCATAACCCTCTGTCAGAAAACGGCTCCCGGGTGGAGGCAGTTCCAATGTGGCCCGACGGGTCTGCTGTGCTCACGGCTGTGTTTTGTGCGGGTGATTCTGAGTCTAAGCGTGAGCTTTCTGGTCGCCTCACGCTATGTTTCTGGGAGTCGAAGGCATTTGCGAGGCAGTCACGTTTGCGAAGGGAATAACGCGATTTTGCATTAATTTTGGAACATAGACATGATCTAAACATTTGTAGGCCTAGTCATGAGCTCTTCAACGCACCAAACCGTGCACAATTCGGATAACCGTAGCTCCCGCTACGTCAGTCGAAGCGCAGCACCCCAAACCAGCCGCTCACTCGGCGGCGCGCACCACGTCGCCCGCCGAGGCGCCTTCACACATCAAGGACCCATCAAAACGCCATTCCGGAGGCGCGGATGTCCCTATGCGTAGTGGCGGCACCCCTCGTGCCTTTGGGGTCTGTTTCGATGAGTTAATCATCGAGTTTGGTGATGGGGATTGATGTGGGTCGAAACCTGTTCGCGGACTTCCAGTCGGAATTTTGACTAAGTCCCCGAGTAACAAACTGCACTCCTGAAATCCGGCGGATCATCCACCGGACGCCTCGGCAGTCCTTCCGGAGCAAAATCCCCAGATGGCATTTTGTTACTCGCTCCGGTCAATTATTCACCGGAAGTCGAACCGCGGCCGGCTCCCAGAACCGCCGCGCACACCCCAACTTTGGAAGCCCATATCTCCCTCGTTACTTGTCCGATTCTGGTGAAACAACTTCCACGGGATTCAGCAACTCGTCAAATTTCAGGGGCGATCCTCCATTTTAGGATCCGAGCAATCCTCGAGTCGCCAGATTCGTCGACGAGGATTTTCCTCTCTCTGGCGGCTCGTCGGCGCCTCCCGGCGCCGCACTTGGGCATGCAGAGGGGCAAATCTTCAACAGCAGCAACAACAGCAGGAGCAGGAGGAGAAGCAACTGTAGTAGCCCTCTGGCATCGTTGGCGATACCCCTGATCCCCTCGCTTCTCTTCAGCAATAGCTCGCCGCCCTGACGCAGCAGCTTGCGGTAGTGGAACCGTTAGTCTTTCAGACTGCCCCTATTGTGCCGCCATCCTTCATCCCTCCAGGGCACGCTAGCCCACCTGTGTCTGCTGCCACGCACTACCTGGGACAACAGCACACTCAACGCCAGCGGCATACAGTGACCTCCGTCCTTGGCCCCACTCTGGGTGCCGGCCGCAGGCAAAAGGACTTTGAGACGCCGCCGCCGCCGCTTCAGGCCGGCGAGCAGTTCCGGAGCTGGGAGCTCAGCTTCCGGATCTAGGCGCAAGGTAAGGGCCTGTGGGTATACTACACCCTGCCGTAATGCCACCCTGGCCGACCGGTTGACGCTGGTCGTGCCGTCCGTGCTCTAGTCCCTGTCGCCCCTCCGGCTTCCCACCTCGCCCGCGAGCCCTTCTTAGGCGACTTCACCGCTGGCGCCACCCCAGACCCTGCGGCCGCGTGGCACGTCCTCACTCGTCCCCATCATCTGTCTAGCGAGGCTGAGACCAGCCGCCTGCTGCGGGAGTTCAACTCCATGCACATGGGGGAGACCGAGACGGTCACCTCCTACTGGCAGCGGGCATAGGACATCTGCTCCACCCCCTCTGGCCGCGCTCCTCACCATCAAGCACGGTGCCACCAACACGTACGCGGACGTCTTCATTCACTACCCTCACAACGTCCTCTCCACCATGGCGGCCCAGGGCACCCTCATGCCCTGGGCATACGAGCTCTTCCTCCGGATTGAGGAAGCTTGTCTGGAGTCCCGACTCCAACGTACGATGGCCGTCGCCTCCCCTGCCATCGCCTCCCCTTCCGTCGCCTCCATGGTCATCGCCTCCCCCGCTGCAGCTACCTCTTCATCTTCAGGGAAGAAAAAGCATCAAAACAAGAAAGGCAAGGGTCAGCAGCAGTAGCAGCAGTAGCCGTCGACTGGGTCCAGCGGTGGCGGCTCAGTCTGCCACAACTGTGGCCAGCCCGGGCACGGGTGGTACACGTGCCCTCTACCGATGGACGAGGCGCGTGTCATTGCCACCATGCGTCGCCGACGCGAGCGCCGTCTCACCTCTGCCACCGTAGCAGTCACCGGCTCTGACACCTCAGCCTCGTCAAGCAGCTCCACCACTTCGGTTGCTTTGCCAGTCCCGCCGACACCAGCGCTGCAGCCGTCGGCGCCGGCACAATCATCCTTCTACCCGGGCTCCAGCCTTGTCACCCCGCTCTCCGTCTACACTCCCGGGACGTCGTCCTGTAAGCGCCAGCTAGAGCAGTTCATCGCGCTCCAGCTCGGCCTGCCTCGCCCTCCTCCCCAGGGAAGTGCGAGTTGCATCACTTCCTGCTCTCCTGTCCAGCCCTACATGACTGAGACTCAGCTACGGTCGTGCCCCGTTTCCTCGTCTGTCTCGTCGTCTCTCATGGTCTCTGCTACCCCGTCACATGACAATGTTGCTTGGATTGACGATTGGCAGTCTCGGTTCGGGCCTCCTTCCACCGCGTCCACGTCTCTTGCTTGTTGCCATGTGACTGTTAGCGATCAAGCCACCCCGGTCCAGGACCCTGCTGAGACGTGGATCATCGACTCCGAGGCCACGCATCACATGATGGCCTCTCGTGAGGCCTTTGTTATGCTTGGTCCTGTAGGCAATGTTTCTAGTGTTCGGATAGGCTCTGGCCAGGTGTTGCCTGTCCGTGGTGTTGGAGTCGTTCATTTCTGTGGTCCCTCCGGTGACGTCTTTCGGACCGATGTCCTCTTTGTCCCTGGTCTTGAGCTCAGCCTTCTGTCCGTCACTGCCCTTAACCGCATGAGCATGGACGTTGTGCACCCGCGTGGTATTGGCATTGTGTCGTTACATCCTTCTGGTCTTCTTGTACTACACGCCACCGCCCGTGGCAACCTGTGGCATGTATCTCGCCTCTCCTCCTCACCTTCCGTCTCCTCCCCGTCGGCCGCCACAGGCCATGTGTTTGTCATGAGTACACTTTCTCCTCATCACACTCGCCTCTTATACCGCCGCCTTTGCCGCATCCACTCTGCCGCCGTAGACAGCATGCTCCGCACCCAGCCAGCCAAGGGCCTTGACCCAGAGACTTTCCCCCTCCCGTGCCCCACTGAGTGCATTGATTGTACTCAGGGGAAGATGCACCAGTCCACGTACCCCTTGTCTTCCTCGTGTGCATCCGCTCCTCTCGACCATTCGGATGTCATGGGCCCTCTCCCCACCGAGTCTGTTGGCGAGCATGGTCGCTATGTCCTCACCCTCACTGACGACTATTCTCGCTACCGTTGGGTCTTCTGCCTTCGGCAGAAGAGCGATGTCGCCCACGCCAACCAGGACTGGCTTGTCCTTGCGGAGCGCGAGTGTGGCCGCTCTCTGCGCCATTTTCGCTCCGATCACGGTGGTGAGTACATGGGTGAGGCCACGACCTTTCTTGCCTCCCGCGGCATCCGCCATGAGACGTCCGTGCCTTACACGCCCGTCCAGAACGGTGTCTCCGAACGGTGGAACCGTGCTACGGCCGACGTCGTCTGCACCATGCGGGTCAAGTGTGGTCTCTCCGATGGCTTCTACTTGGAAGCCATGGCCTACATGACCTGGGTCAGGAACCGGATTCCCCACGGTCCCCTTCTTCGCTAGTCCACGCCGTACCAGCATTAGTGCGGTCAGCGACCTGACCTCCGCCCGGCTCGCGTCTCGGGATGCGTGGCCATTGTGTGGCTGCCCGCCCCGCAGCAGGGCCACAAGCTCGCCCCCCGCGGACGTCCTTGCACCTTCCTCGGTGTCTCTCGTCAGTCCAAGGTCTAGCGCTTCTCGGATCCCTCCCGGCACTGCATCGTTGAGTCCCGGGACGCTCACTTCTTCGAGGACCTGTTTCCTCGCGACCTCATTCACTATGGCTTGTCCGTGTCTATCCTGTCGTGTGGGGTAGTGGTGAGTCCGTCCTCCGTCCTACCGCTTCCGGGTGACACATCCCTCACTCCCTCTGAGCCGGCAGCCCCAGTCCCGGCCGCTGGTCCCTTGGAGCCGGCAGCCCCAGTCACGTCTACGGGTCCCTCCGAGCCGGCAGCCCCAGTTGTGTCCACTGGTCCCTCCGGGCTGGCACCCCCAGTTGCGTTCGCTGGTCCCTCCTGGCCAGCAGCCCCAGTCGCGTCCGCTGGTCTCTCCGGGCCGACAACCCCAGTCGCGTCTACTGGTCCCTACAAGCCGGTAGCCCCAGTTGTGTCCACTAGTCTCTCCGGACCGGCACCCCCGTCGCGTCCGCTGGTCCCTCCGGGCCAGCATCCCCAGTCGCGTCCGCTGGTCCCTCCGGGCCGGCAGCCCCAGTCGCATCCGCTGGTCCCTCTGGGCCGGTAGCCCCAGTCGCGTCCGCTGGTCCCTCCGGGCCAGCAGTCCCAGTCGCGTCCGCTGGTCCCTCCAAACCGGCAGCCCCACTTGCGTCCTCTGGCCCCTCCGGGCCAGCAACCCCAGTTGCGTCCTCTGGCCCCTCCAGGCCAGCAACTCCAGTCGCTCCAGTCCGGCCAGCAACCCCTTCCTCCTCCATTGACCCGTCTGACTCAATGCCATCGCCTATCCTGCCACGCTACACGCGTGGCCCAGGCGGCAGCCTCCGACGCAGACCATCGGTGAGCGCGCAGACCATCGCACCGTGCTCCGTGGGGCCTCGACCCCCCGTGGCTCCACGTGTCTCCTCCACTCCCACGGTCGTGAGTGGGGATCCTGGCACCAAGGCCCTCGGCTTGACCACCTCGGCCATCATTGCAGACCTTCACCCGGGCTCTGCTCTGGGCTACGCCATGCTTCATCATGAGCGTCGTTACGCTGTCGTGGCTGCACTCGCACGCATCCCTCCTGGGGCTCAAGATGCACACGCTCTCTCACTCTGCTCCACAGCACGCCCGGAGGACCGAGATATACTGCGCGAGGCATGAGCCTCTCCTGAGGTCGCACACTGGGACGCTACCTACGCCGATGAGCTCGCCGCTATATGATAGCACCACATGTACGACCTCGTCGACTTTCCTCCAGGACGGAAGGCCATCGGCACCAAGTGGGTCTTTCGGCGCAAGTGGAAGCCCGACTTACAGCCAAGGGGTTGCTGGCCGGACTGGAGCGACTGGAGCTGCTGGCCCGGAGGGGCCAGAGGACGCAACTGGGGCTGCCGGTCCGGAGGGACCAGCGGACGCGACTGGGGCTGTTGGCCTCGAGGGACCAGCGGACGCGACTGGGGCTCCCGGCCCAGAGGGACCAGCGGACGCGACTGGGGCTGCGGGCCCGGAGGGACCAGCGGACGCGACTGGGGATGCTGGCCCGGAGGGACCAGCGGACGCGACGGGGGTGCCGACCCGAGGGGACCAGTGGACACAATAGGGGCTACCGGGCATGGAGCTCAAGCATGATCGCTCCCAGGGCGTCCTACACCGGCCTCGTGGATGTGCAGGATGCCCTGGGAGCGATCATGCTTGAGCTCCATGCCCAGGAAGACTCGGGCAGTACAAGGCCCGCCTTACAGCCAAGGGGTTTGCCTAGATTCTTGGGATCGATTACGACCAGATCTTTTCCCCAGTTGGCCAGTTCTCCACTAGCCGGGCACTCTTCAGCCTGGTTGCCCAGCATGGGTAGGAGCTGCATCAGATGGATGTGAGCAACACTTTTCTCCATGGTTCACTGGAGGGTGAGAAGCTCTACATGGTGCAGCCCCCAGGCTTCGACGATGGCACTAGGAGAGTCTTGCGACTACGCAAGGCCCTCTATAGCCTGAAGCACTCGCCTCGGTGCTGGAACCAAGAAATCAGCATCACGGTCCTTCGTGGCGGGCTCCAACGCAGCACCACTGACCCCGCAATGTTTGTCAGTCCGCGAGGCCAGACTTTTGCCGGTGTTCTGGTTTACGTTGTCGATTTGCTCATTGCATCGCCACACACGGCTGCCATCCAGCGTGTCAAGGACCTACTGCACGCCGCCTACCAGATGAAGGACCTCGGATCTGCCAGAGTCTTCATGGGCATGGAGCTCAAGCATGATCGCTCCCAGGGCGTCCTGCACATCCACGAGGCCGCCTATGTGCACACACTGTCCACCCGCTTTGCAGAGGACCTGCCACTCGTGCCGAGCGCAACCTAACCCATGTCACCCGATGGCTAGGTGAAGCTGGAGAATCCTGACCTAGCCGTTGTGTGGGAGCCAGTTGACGTGACCACGTACCTACGAGTCATCGGGTCACTGGTGTTCCTGGCAACGACGACGCGCCCGGACATCGCGTTCGCCGTCAACCTCCTAGCCCACTTCTCTCAGGAGCCGCGTCACCTCCACAACGAGGCCGTGATCCGAGTACTGCACTATGTTGTCTCGACTCCTCGGCGAGGTCTCATGTTCCGCTGTCAGCCGTCTGTTGTCGCGATGGGCTACACCGATAGTGACTGGGCCGCCAAGTCCGGACGATAAGAGTCACACAGGATGGATCTTTCTTATTGGCGGCACAGCGACGTCCTTGCGCACTGGCAAGCAGAGGTGCGTTGCACGCAGCACTACTGAGGCTGAGTGCGTTGCTCTTGGCTCAAGCGCGCGTGAGAGTGTGTGGTTGCGTCGTTTGTTGTCCGAGTTGCGTCAGTCCGTCACATCCATCACGTTGCACTGTGACAATGAGAGTGCCATGGCCATCGCCGACAATGACGGCGTGCATCACACACGCACAAAGCACATCAACGTTGAGTATTGTTGTGCTTTGTGCCGTTCCTGTACAGTTTACTGTGACCACTCGGCCGTGTCCATACTCGTGCAGATCCCTGAGGCAGGCGGCCCTGGTGACACCGGCGCGACGGCAGGCGGCGGACTACCCGCCTGGAGCTGACCGACCACTGTTCCAGAGCCCCGGATGTCACCGGGACTTCTTGCTGTGCCTTCTACGTCTTGCAGGCGCCTTTCGGCGGACTGGGCATGAGGCCCATTTGCATGTTTTTGCATTGTATACTCGCTGTCAGTCAATGGATGTATGCATGTGACCAGTCGCTGCGTCCGTCTTTTGTTTCTGCACGTCTAGGTTCAGACGGCGTAGGATTCTGACATGTGTGCGCAGAGTTACGGCCAAAACAGTGGTTTTGGGCCGGTTTTAGGACAGCTCTTGGACTGCCGCGTGCGACACCCGCCGTGCGCCGCGGCAGGTATTTATACCCTGGACCTGTCAGTTGTCATCTCTCTCTGCATATGCTATATTGAAGCATTCCGACACTATGTCTTGTGTCTCCTAGCCAAACCCTTGCCGCTGTGTGTACGACCTGTGACTGTCGTCACCGTCTGACCAGGCACTGACGCCCGGTCAACGGCTGTGTTGCTAGGAAGCTTCTACGCACTTTCTCATGGTATCAGAGCAGTGAGACAGTTCTCACTGAGCTGCGCAGCAGAGACGCAACATAGCAGCAGCAGTGAGAGTCACCGCTGCAGCAGAGCTTCTGGGACCTGTTGGAGACGGCCGGTCGCCGTCAACGTACTCCACCCACCACGTGAGATCGCAGCTGCTGAGGCAGCAGCAGCGGCATGTACCGCCACGCAGAGGTGTGTGGCGGCTGCGGTGCGTGCAGCCGCCCACCCACAGCCACAGCAGCAGAGCAGCAGCAGCAGAGGCGGCGGCGGCAGCAGCGCAGCAGCAGCGCAGCAGCAGCGGCCGCCGCAGCAGCGTGGCAGCAGCGGCGGCAGCAGCAGCGCAGCAGCAGCGTCGGTAGCAGCAGCGCAGCAGCGGCAGCGGCACAGCAGCAGCAGCGGCAGTCGCGGCGGCAGCAGCAGCGCAGCAGTGGCAGCAGCAGCAGCGCGCGGCGGCGGCAGCCAGCAGCAGCTGCAGCGCACAGCAGCAGCCGCCGTACGCAGCAGCAGCAGCAGCAGCGCAGCCGCTGCTGCCACCGCTGCACACGCAGCTACGCAGCTGCTGCTGCAGCTGACAGCACAGCTACAGCAGCAGCTGGGCGGAAGCTACTACGCAGCTTCCGCGGAGCTGCAGCACGCCACCGCGAAGCGGCAGAACCGTGACAAGGAAAAAAAAGAAAAAAAAGAAGGGGATGAGCTGACGTCAGCATTGTTGATTGCTGACGTCATCAGTTTGTGCTGACGTCAGCAACCACTTGCTGATGTCAGCATTACACTTAGCCAAATTTTCACCCGGAAAGTCAAAAGTTGCCAGCGTTTCAGCTCCTCGAGAAACGCAGACGGTTTTGAAATCTGGCAAACTTGACCTGTCGTCCCATAGTGAGCGGCGACATGAGTTCGCCCGACGACAAGGACAAGGGACCAGGTGATCCCTCCTCTTCTTCAGCGGTATTGAGCCCTCACTCGCAGGCCATTGAGGACCTGCGCAGCCAGCAGGAGGAGATGCGTCGTCTGCAGCGAGAGCAGACTGACACGATCCGCACGCTGACTGAGCTCCTGCGTGCTCAGTCCACGGCTCCTTCGCGGATTTCTGAGGGAGCTGCCGGCGTTGCGGCCTCCACCCAGCACTCGGCTCAGGTGCCCGTGACAGGTACTCCGCCTGCTTCACCTCCTGGTGTGGTTTCCCAACCACCTGCGGACCTCCTTGATGACGAGCCATTCATGCCAGGCTTCGAGGATGACTCCCAGGAGCGGGAGATTCGTCTCCTACAGGAGCGCCTCCGTCAGCTACAGACGGGTATCCGACCTCCACCCGTGTCCCCGATACGATCGTCACCTGACTTCCCCGGTCATCACCCCCTTCCAGGATTTTTCTCCATCTCTCGCCCTCCTCAGCCTGTGGTTGCTCTCCCCACGGAGCGGCAGCCAAAGGACTTTGAAGCACCACCTCCACGGTACATCAGCGAGGATGGATTTGACTGCTGGGAGATCCTGTTTCAGGTGTGGGCCACTTCCGAGGGAGTGTGGCCTTACTACCACAGCCCATACCAGTCTACAGATCCAGCACAGGTGCTGACAGCAGCCCGGGCCATGCGAGGACTTCTCTACGCCATGCCACGCAAGACTGTCGTCGACTTCCGCCCTTTCCTCGGCGAGGCTGGCACAGGCACCGGAGCAGATCCTCGTGGAGGCTGGGATCTGGCATTGTCCCTACTGGCCACAGAGACGCACGCTATGCGTGCGTCACACATTCGTGCTTTCCACTCGCTCCGTCAGGGAGCAGCGGAGCCTGCGGCGGATTACTGGCGACGTGCCATGCGTATTTACACGCGTCTGGGGACCTCAGGGGGCACACAGCTGTGGGCACTTCGGACGATCATGCTCGGAGTTCGCCTGGAGTACACCGACATCTTCACACGGTACAGCGACGCTGCTCTCGAGCC
>SZWC01002963.1:58088-86565 GCA_023375785.1 Penium margaritaceum | reverse complement strand
CTTCCCCCCGGGAGGAAGGCGATTCAGGTCAAGTGGGTCTTTCGCAAGAAAGTGAAGCCTGATGGCTCACTGGAACGCTACAAGGCCCGCTTGGTCGTCAAGGGGTTCTCTCAGATTGAGGGAGTTGACTACACTGACACCTTTGCCCCTGTCGGCCGCATGACCTCAGCTCGAGCTCTGTTCGGTGTAGTGGCTCAGCATGACTGGGAACTACACCAGATGGATGTGAACAACGCGTTCCTCCATGGCTCTCTGGATGAGGAGATCTACGTGGCTCAGCCACCAGGCTTTGAGGACGGTGACAAGGTCTGGCGCTTGCGCAAGTCCTTGTACGGCCTCAAGCAGTCTCCACGGTGTTGGAACCGGGAGATCACAGGCACCTTGACTCGTGCAGGATACGTACAGAGCGAGGCTGACCCCTCCCTGTTCATCCTGCCGACACCCGAGCGTCTCACCGCCATCCTGGTCTATGTTGATGACCTTCTGATTGCGTCTCCGTCCCTGGAGGCCGTGAAGGAGGCCAAGGCTGTCCTGCAGACCGCCTACAGGATGAAGGACCTCGGTCCTGCATCGGTGTTTCTCGGTATGGAGATTGTACGTGATCGCAGACANCTTGGTGCAGTGCCCACTGCTTCCACACCCATCACACCTGATGGGCAGGATGCCCTGAAGGTGGATGACCCTACACAGCTGGGGGAGACAGTGGACGTGACCTTGTACCTCCGTCTTATCGGATCTCTGATGTACCTGGCCACGACCACGCGTCCCGACATCGCGTTCGCCGTCAACCTCCTCGCTCAGTTCTCGCAGGCTCCACGTGCGAGAGCTCTTCACGCGGCTGTGCGAGTGGTACGGTACGTGGTTTCCACGCCGTATCTCGGACTCTGCTTTCGTCGGCAGTGTTCAGTGGTCCTTGACGGCTACACTAACAGCGACTGGGCTTGGAGTCCCGACGGGCGCAGTCGCACTGGCTACGTGTTTCTGCTCGGTGGTACCGCTTTGTCTTGGCAAAGCGGGAGGCAAGGCTGCATCGCACGTAGCTCGTCGGAGGCAGAGTATGTGGCTTTGGGGGCAGGGCCTGCTGAGGCAGTCTGGCTGCAGCGCTTGTTTCTTGAGCTTGGGCAGTCAGTACCCGCCATTGTGCTGCGTTGCGACAACCAGAGTGCTCTCGCCATTGCGGAGAACTCTGGNTTGGCGAAGCGGGAAGCAGGGCTGCATCGCACGTAGCTCGTCGGAGGCAGAGTATGTGGCTCTGGGGGCAGGGGCTGCTGAGGCAGTCTGGCTGCAGCGCTTGTTTCTTGAGCTTGGGCAGTCAGTACCCGCCATCGTGCTGCGTTGCGACAACCAGAGTGCTCTCGCCATTGCGGAGAACTCTGGTGTTTTTCATGCTCGCACGAAGCACATTGCGGTTGAGCATCACTTCGTTCGAGATCTGGTGGAGCGAAGCGTGATCTCCATCATGTGGGTTGGCACTGACTTGCAGCGAGCTGATTTCTTGACGAAGGCACTTGCACGCGGAAAGTTCCTGGTGGCCATTCGTTCTGTTGGGCTTCGCCCCGTGCGTGACAGTGGTTGAGTGTGGGATGTACGTTGCCGTCTCATCTGTCTGTGTCACTCACTTTGTGGTTGTACCAGTGTTGCACGCGTATGGACATGCGTACCATCGGGTCATGGGGGAGTGTTGTGCTTTGTGCCGTTCCTGTACAGTTTACTGTGACCACTCGGCCGTGTCCATACTCGTGCAGATCCCTGAGGCAGGCGGCCCTGGTGACACCGGCGCGACGACAGGCGGCGGACTACCCGTCTGGAGCTGACCGACCACTGTTCCAGAGCCCCAGATGTCACCGGGACTCCTTGCTGTGCCTTCTACGTCTTGCAGGCGCCTTTCGGCGGACTGGGCATGAGGCCCATTTGCATGTTTTTGCATTATATACTCGCTGTCAGTCGATGGATGCATGCATGTGACCATTCGTTGCGTGCGTCTTTTGATTCTGCACGTCTAGGTTCAGACGGCGTAGGATTCTGACATGTGTGCGCAGAGTTACGGCCAAAACAGTGGTTTTGGGCCGGTTTTAGGACAGCTCTTGGACTGCCGCGTGCGACACCCGCCGTGCGCCGCGGCAGGTATTTATGCCCTGGACCTGTCAGTTGTCATTTCTCTCTGCATTTACTAAGCTATTGAAGCTTATGAGACTTTGCGCGTCTCCCTAGCCCGATCCTTGCTGTTTCTTGCACCTGCCTGTTTGCTAGTGCGTCAGCTGACTGGACAGTGTCGCCACGTCAGCAGCAGCAAGGCTAGGAAGCTTCCTAGCAGTTTCTCAGCGCTGACTCGTTTGGGTTCAGCGGGGGTGACGGAGCCCGGTGCGGCTAGCTACCGGCGCCCTTACATAAGCCCACTCGGGGCTCATTTGTATTTTTCTCCTTGTTCTTTCATAATATGCGTTCCAGACTTTGCTAAATTTTTGCCGTCTTGCACTCACACACAGAGCTCGTGTTTGTGTTTGCATGGGCCTGTATGCCCTAATTCATTTTCAAGTGCACCCACACCGAGCAACTTGCTTGGATGGGCACGCACCGCCACTTGGGGGTTGAGAGCTAGACCTCTCGGTATTTAATCGAGGGCGACTTCTCACCAATGTACGGCCAACGAACGACAAGGTGGCCCCCTAAGGATCAGCACCCGGAATAATATGCAGCTCCCCCAAGACTCTCAGAGGCAAACAAGCATGATGTAGTGAGATCTGCAGTGAGAATGTACGAATCTTAGCATCTACCGCATCGACATGAGAATCAAACATTGGCCATGCATGTGCCAGTGGACACTCCTGGGTGGATCAGTAGCTTCATGGCGCCAGAGCCTCTAATCATGGTGTGCTTGTATGATGTCTCCCCAGTTGAGGCCCTTGTCATGTAATCTGTATATATGTGTGCCATAGTGAGACAAGAAGGCATACAGATGTGAGTGGCCAACTTCTACATGTTTTGTTCTACCCCATGGCTGTGTGTATTGTACGCCATGCATCAACTATCAGCACCAATATGCTACAAGACTGCACCAGGTGTTCAGCTTACCCCACTATGTTTCCCAATCACAGCCAAGGGTCAAGAAGAAATTTTGCTCCTAGGTATCTCGCCCCCCACCCCACCCCTCCCAACCCTCCAGACTCTTTGCCCTCAAAGAATGTTACAGGGTTTGTTGATTCATCATTCTTCCTATCTCAAGGTTACCCCATTTGATGCTTCAGCAGTGTCAAATTCTAGACCCATTTCACTGTGATTGGTTTCACTTGTGTATTGCACATCGTGTATTGTTCTTGAGATTTTGATGACCCAGTATCAGCAGTGTTCTCGCTGTAGGGTCTTCCTCTTCATTTAGGCCAGCAGCTGTCGTCCATCACAGAAAAATGGTCCACATGTGCTTTCATACTTTCACACAGCAAGACACACAAAGCTATGCCCATCCAAGTGAAAAGAAGGAAATGAATGTTGGAGAAATCTGCACCCCGCCGCTCATCAGCAGTGGGGCCTCCTACCGAGAAACTAGAGTACAGTGCCGCCTTGGCTGCCGAAGGCAGAGCTGCCCAAGGGAGCAAGAGGATTGGTACGACCGCGCGTGCCACCCGACGCTCGCCAACCGATTATGACCGCCTCCACCGTCTCTCCAGGCCCACCGCCAGAGCCGGTGGAGGCACCATACTCATCATCCAGTCCAGTGCGCATTGAACTCCCTCTCACCCAGGAACCCAATGTTCCTCAACTGACTAACACGTGCAGGAAGCAGCACGCGCAGACGTCGGTGGATTGAAGTTCCACAACTTTCGGTCACTGAGGCAGCAAAGCCGAGTCTGTGGGTCTGGGGGGAGCGGGAGGGGGGGAGGGGTGGAGGGGGTGGCCTAGAAGAACACCTCCCGCGGCATCAGCACACGGTTGATGCCGTGCAGCGACAGCGTGAGGAGGCCGGTGCCGCAGATGTCCGGGCGCGTGACGAGCGACATGGCAGAGGGCGACGTGTCCGTGGGGAGCGAGAAGATGACGGTGGACGACAGCGCCGCGGGCTGCTTTTTGAGGTCGACGCCGTAGACGGTGCGGAAGTGCGAGCCGGGGGCGGCGAAGGACAGGTAGTCGGAGCTGTACTTGTGCAGCACCATGTGGTACTCCAGCAGCTTCACGAGCTTGGAGCCCGTCAGCTGCGCGCGCACCCGCATGTCCATGGCTGCAAACGCCGCGTCCGTAGGCACAAAGATGGTTACCGGCTGCGTGTGGATGTAGCGCGCCATGATGGGCTTGAAGCCTGCGCAGAACAGGCGGAAGGGGGGGGTGGGGGAGCCAGGGAACAAGAGTGATTAGGATAAAGCAACGGAGAGAAAACTATAAGGGGGATACAAGAGAGGAGCGTGTCGCCGCCTAGGACCGAACCGGACCTGTGACATGCACACACGGGGGGGGAGAACAGACAACACTTCTGTCTAGTTGTTCTACCTTGGCGGTTCACTGCTCCCTTGCCTGCCGCTCCACAACACCGGGCCAAGCAACGCTGCGACTAGGAAGTAGTCGTCGCATTCCCCCACGAAAGCAACAACGATTCCATCTGCCTCCAGCCGGCCTTGTGGACGTGACCACAGCCGCGGCCGCCGCCGCTGATGGTGCCGCAGCAGCTCGGCCAATTCATACCCAACCACTCGTGCTGACTCTGGCGAGGAGACCTGAGGCTGCGATGTCCTGTTCTGCCACTCGGCAAGGTGGCCTAGGGTTCCGCTGCTGCTTCAGAAGTTGAGGCTAGTGTTTCTGCTGCTACCGCTGCTACTCTTGCTGATGCTACTGCTGCTGCGGTTAGTTGCCGAGGTTGTGCGGCTGGCTCGTGTGGCCGTCATTGCTGCGTCCGCCAACGAACGGTCTTTGCCAGCCCGCACGGGCGGACGTGGGGGGGANAGGTGGACGTAGGTCAAAGGGACAACACTGGTTTGCATGCAATCCAGCATCGCAAAGCTCAAACGCACACGAACCTACGCCCACAGAGGCCCACAGTCGTCTTTCTCCCCGCGGATCAGAAACGCTGTTCAGTGTGCACGGCGAGGGCGAGAGGGCTGATGGTTTAGGGGAATGAGGGGGCGTGGATTGCCAGTGGTGTATTACCTGAGGCGGTGAGGAGGCGGAGGAAGGTAGTGTGCACGCCGGTGGCTTGGAGGCACGCCAGCGACTTTTCCAGGTCTGCCCGACCGTTCACTAGCGGCATGGCGGCGGACGGGGCGGGGAAGCAGGACACGAGCAGCGCCAGGAACGTAGACAGCAGCAGCGGCATTGCAGAGAGTGTGCGACACCTCGCCATGGAGACTTCGTGGCTGAACGGGGGGTGCCTGTGAGGGTCTTCCGCAACGGCCAGTTGACTTCGTTGGCAGTGGATCTTCGTAGGGAGTGCGGGGCGCGAATATGGATTGTCCTGGGTGGTGGGACTGGGCAATGACAGGGGCGAGCACGACTAGCCCGTTGTGTGGGCAGGGAGCTAAGCAATAACAGGAGAGAGGACGAGGGTGGGGGGAGTGGAGAGAGGGTGGTGGCAGGTGATGTGGCGCGGTGGGGGTGGACGTGCGGGCCAACGCGGGGTCGGGGGTTTCTCAGGACATGAGTTGGGATGCTCTGAGCCGCAGCTTGACGGCTGCCGACGCCTTTGGTGAGGAGCGGAGGCAGACGAGGGCATGGGTCGGATAATTTCCAGATGAGGCGAGGGAAAAAGAAGGAGACGGAGCGGTTCTTGGGCATCTGCTTGCACCGAGGGGTTTCTACCTCGCTGCGGAAGACGACAGAAGATTGCAGGTGAACCACTGACAACATGAATCACACCATCCAGCCTGGACTGCACCCCCACCTGTTTGCACAGTTCCGTAGGACGTGGCCTGCGAAAGTGGGTTTAAAGGTTTGAGTGCGCATTCTTGGTTCGGTGAGTGTTACAATCTGTGGGTTTGATACGCTTGCCATCGAACAAGCCTCCGAATGTTGAGCAGGAGCGCGGCACAGGCGATCAAGACGAATCCGCTCCACACAAAGTCAACAATAGGCAGGATGGTCCCAGCACCATGATCTCGAGGAGTCAATTTTCTCGTTTAACCTGACGATGTGGCCCTATAGGAGGACCATTCAGTACGAAAACCTCGAAGGTTGAACACGAAAACACTCGCAAGGGAGGCGAGGGATGCCTCAAGATTGATGGAGTCAATTTTGAGTATGAGGTGGACACATACCCCTACGTCGTCTGCAGCTGGCAAGATAGCCGCAACTTCAAGTACGACGAACGACATGATGTAACAGGTAGTGCACATGGTCGAGGCGGATGGTCTGTCGTGTGCCGATCTCAGGCCACCGTTAGAATATAGCTTGACTGGACCACCGTCGATTCATCTCAGCGAACGACGCTTAACACACGAGGGTTGGGATAAAATCCAAACAGAGCTGGCTCCATGTTGTGAACCTGGCGAAGTCAAACGACAAGTTATCACAAAGAAGAAACAGCGTGAACAGCACATTGTGATGATTTTTGGGACGTGAGACCTTCATTTCACTACCCACTACAAATGAATCAACCAGTCCTCATAAAACGGGAAGAACCAGAAACCCCCCAAACTTGCATTCCGAATTCACACCCATGAAAACAATACCTGTTCTTACTTCTGAATTTTTTCATTATCTCAAATTTAATATTTTGTTTTCATTATTTTCACCTTCTAACAAGCAACCACCACCTCTAGGAATGAAAACTTCATTAAAACAAGGATTTTGATGGGAAAATAAATTTAACTCATTGCCAAGATTGTTTTATGCGGTGATAATCGATTTAAGAAATGAATTTATGGAGAAAGAAAACATTTGGAAATCGGAGCACGAAGGCCACTTCGTGATGTTGCTCCTCATAACAACAAAAAACGGCACCCTTATCTTGCAATTTTCTATGGCTTCTATTGTAATTTACGCAGTTTCTTTGGCCGGGTTTGGCCAAAGTGCATCTGTGGTGCATTTTATCTACTTTGGAGGCATGGAAAAATCACCTCCTTAAGTGGGGAGAGGCGATGTTCAAATCTTTGCCTTGAAAACATCTAAGGTACACTTGGAGGCCCTTAGAGGCTATGGCCCTTCAGTTTCTAGCTGAAGGGTAGTTAGCAAACCTCCTACTACAACCTCTTACAGCCTCCTAGTGCCCCTTCAGCTTCCAATGCATCTTCAACCTCTAGTGGCTTTCAGCTGCCAGTGACCTTTCATTTTCCAGATGACTCTTCAGGTAGACTGGGTGGCTGTGTAGCCACCCAGGTGGTTGTGCAACTACCTACAACCTCCAAGGCAAGAGCTTCCAAGGAGGCCCTCCAAGGGCTACTTAAAGGGCTTAGTCCATTCAGTCTATTATGCCTTCATATTCCTTCAGTCACCATCAGGTTCCTTCTGATGCCTCCAGAGTCTGCCTTTGCAAGCCTCAGCCTCTAACACCGAAATTTTATGCGTAAGGACGCACCTCCTACAAAGGCGTGTGCCTTCTTCGGTGAAAGCTAGTGCCCTTGCAAGCAATCTACTCCAGGTCTTGTTTTCCAGACTAAGTCTAACGGCATCCAGGGCGGGCGCCCGACGGGTCCACAAGTCTCCACTTGTGGCTATAGCCCTGCAGCTGGTTCAGGGAACTCTTCATGTACTTCTGTATGCAATCTACAAATTCCTACATATCTTTCAGATTCCACCGACCACGCCTTGCCCTTCCAAGTTACAATCCAGTTTCACCCATCCACCTTTCGCAAATCTGAACAGCTTCCACCGTGATAAGTAAAGGAATATTGTTAGTATCTGGTCAACATGACGGGAATGGAGACTCCTTGCCAACGAGCCTGGTGAATGGAAGCTTCATTAAAGACGTCAGTTCTTGAAGGGCAACCGTATTGTGCCTCTCACTTTACGGCCACCACTTGAGGCCTCGCCACCTCAAGAAGCGCAAAACAAGCCCATCACCATGATTCTCGATGGACTCTTTGGGGCCCGCAAGTTTGCGAAGGGTAAGGCCCAAGGCAACATCGCAAGTGACCCCCTTGTTGTGAAGTGAGTCATCCCCGTCTGTTTGTATAACTTATTCTAACCACTTGGTTGTGTCCATGTATTGGTGTTGTTGTTAATTCAGTCTTGGTGACCTTTGGACTTGATGCCAGTAACATGCAGGCGGGCTGCAGTGGTCGCTAGCTACGTTCATGGTCTGTCCCTCATCTTGCACATTCATATGTGCACACAGAAGTTTTCTAGGTACCTAGTTGACAAGGGCCAATATTTGGCATCATCGCTTCTACTCTTTCTCGTTTTTCTGCTACTGCTGTTTCTTTCAACTCGTCATTCGACCACCCGATTGCCCCGTACTGTAGCCGGGATCAGTCCGGATTCTTTTCGGTAGCTCATGGATCTTTTCCTATGCTTTGCCATCGCTTAGCCATGTTATGATTTGTGACGTTCCTGTTGACCTGTACTGTTTGCTATGACCACTCGGCCCTACCCATGCCCGCGTAGATCCCTGATGCAGACCCAGGTGGCACCCGTGCGTCGTGTGGTAGTGGACTACAAGCTTGGAGCTGACTGATGACCGTCCCAGAGTCCTAGACAGTGATCGGGACCTTGTGTACCTTTTTTGCAGCAGATAGGATTTCATAGGTGGATTGGCCATGGGCTTGATTTGCATGCTTTTGCATTGTGTGCCCACCGTTTGATGCATGGATGTGACCATTTGTAGCATCCGGCTTGTGATTCTACATGTCTAGGATCAGACGGCGTAGCGTTTAGGCTTCGGTACGTAGAGTTACGGCCAAAAAAGTGGTTTTGGGCCGGTTTTAGGACTGATCTTGCACTGCCTCGTGCGACACCCGCCATGCGCTGCGGCATGTACTTATGCCATGGACCTGTCCTTTTTCATTTCTCTATAAAAATGTTATAGAAACATTATTTCGCTTTGCCTCGTGTCTCCCAGCCAGACCCTTGTCGTTGTGTTTACGACTTATGACTGTCGTCACTATCTGGCAAGGAACTGACGCCTAGTCAGCGGGTAAGTTTCAAGGAAGCTTCCTCGCATCTTCTCATGGTATCAGAGCTCCGAGACCGTTCTCGTCAAGCTGTGCAACAGAGTAGTAGTAGTGAGCGTCACCGCAACAGTCAATTCAGTAAGACCTGTCAACGTCACCCTACTGCCGACGACGTCACCCACCTTCTGCACGTGAGAGTGTAGTGGCAGCACCCACTAGTAGCAGCACGCGACAACGACGGCAGGCGGCAGCCACTAGTAGCTGTCAGCATTGGTGCTAATATTAGCGGCAGCAGAACGTAGCCGCAGCAGGCGGCAGCGGGCAGCAGCACCAGCCGCACACGGTGGCAATAGCGTGCAGCAGCAGCAGCGCGCACGAGGAGCAGCAAGCAACAGCATGAAGCAGTGGCAGCATTGAGTAGCATAGCAGCAGCGAGCAACACCAGCAGTTCGCAAGTGCAATAGTAGTGTATCGCAACGGTAGCGCACAACAAGAGTAGTGCACAATAAGGGTAGCACGCAGTGGTGCCATAGCACGACAGCAGTGCGCAACTGCTGCAATAGCTTTTCAAGCAGCTGCGTGGCTGCTATTGTAGGCGCAGGCGCTACAGTAGTAGCAGTAAAGAGGAAACTGCTACAGAGCTTCCGTGTAGCTTCGGCGTGGCAGCCACAAAGCAGCCGCCCAGCATTCGCGAGGGTTGTCAACAAAAACAAGAACAAAAAGACAGTGATGGCATTAGCATTCTCCTTATTGATGTCATGAGGTCCGTGTTGTCACTGGCAAACCTCTACTGATGTCTGCACTTGTATTTGTCAAATTTTTGGGTCGGGAAATCAATTGTTGCCAGCGTTTGAACTGCTCGAGAGCCGCTGACGGTTCTGCAATCCGACCAATTTGACATTGCGGTCCATCTTGAGCGCTGACATGGCCCTGACCGGTGACAAGGACAGAGGACCAGCAGTTCCCCCTTCCTCCTTCTCAAGGGTAATGAGCCCACGCCCACACGCCATTGAGGACTTGCGGAGTCAGCAGGATGAGATGCGTCGCCTGTAACAAGAGCAAACTGACACCATCCCCACGCTCATTGATCTTCTTCGTGGTCAGTCCACTGCCCCACAGTAGACCTCTGAGGGAGTCGGCGCTGTCACACGTTCTGCAAAGCAGTCAGCATCTACACCGAGGAGAGGAGCAGGAGAGGACCTGCCACTTCTTGATCCTTTGGATGAGGATTCCGACATGCCAGGTATGGAGGATGACACTCCCGAGAGGGAGATTTGGGTACCAGCTCCATGCGCGGTCTGGTTCCCTGTTCCCAGAGACCCGATCCTTGCCTGATCCCTACCTCGGCAAATTCCCTTGTCTCGGTGTCCTCCCCATCCCTCATCTTTCCCAGCCTGTGATTGCTCTCCCTACGGAGTAGCAACCTAAGGATTTCGAGACATCGCCCCCACGATACATCAGCGAAGACGGCTTTGACTGGTGGGAGACCCTCTTCCAGGTCTGGGCCACTTTGAAGGGGGTATGGCCCTACTATCACAATCAGTACCATGCTCCGGACCGCGCTCAGGTGCTGACAGCGGCTTGGGCAATTCGCAGATTCCTTTACGCCCTTCCGCGCGAGACCGTCATGGATTTTGCCCCTTTCCTTGGAGAGGCTACCACAGGCGCTGGTGCTATTCCACGTTGGGGCTCGGGCCTGGCATTGTCCCTGCTTACTATAGAGATGCACGCCACCCCCACGGCTCACATTCGCGTCTTCCACTCCCTTCGTCAGGGACTTGCCAAGCCCACAATCGATTACTTGTAGCGTGCCATGCACATCTACACGCGCCTTCACCTTAGGAGGTACAAAGGTATGAGCACATCGCACGCTCATGATCGGAGTTCATCTTGAGCACGTATACATCTTCTCTAGGTACAGCGACGTCGTCCTCGAGCCCTTCTCCACCTCCCTTTGGCTTCTTCCTTGGAGCATCAGCTTTCTCTTGAGGTGAATTCTGCCTATGAGGCAGCCGTGGCCCATCAGGAGTGTACCCTTGCAGCAACAGTCATCGCATAGCTGCTTACATTCCTACTACAGTCCACTTATTCATCTTCTTGCACATCCTCTTCTTCTCCTTCCACCCCGGATACCCCGACACAGGTGCAAGGTGTGGTAGTAGGAGCACAGGGGAAGAAGAACAGACGGAGGCATTGTTTGGGCCAGCAGCAGTCGCAGCTACAGAAGTCATCGGGCAGTAGCAGTGGACGTACTTTTCAGTGCTAAAACTATGATGGCGCTCATCGATACACCGAGTTCTAGCACCCGCTCCACCAGGCGTGGATCACTCGCGGTCTACAAGTTGTACACATGCAGTGGTATGCATTGAGCAGCACAGCATCTAGCCACGCGGTTAGTAGAGCCCACATTTGTAGTGGTTCCTGCTTACCCACCGACGAGTAGTGGAGACCCGGACCCACATGACCGCATCATCGCCGAGCTCTGTCAGCTTTTGGCGCTTTGATCTCAGGGAGGTGCGAGTGTTTTGTCATAGCTGGGTGGTTCACATACTGTTTGTTTGTCTATTCTCGTAGCTCATGATGACTCGTGTAGGGGGGGCATGTATAGCATGTGATGATGATGGGTCTGATAGGCACGATTGGATTCATGAGTCTTACCTTTGTGCCCTTCGTCATTCCCCCTCACTTGTTGCTTAGCGCCCGTCTGAGGCCGATTGTTCCATTGCCCGTTGTATTGTGACGTCCCCTGGTCGTGACCCTAGTGACACTTAGATCATTGATTCTGGTGCCACTCACCACCTGACCTGTTGTCGTAGTTGTTTTGCTGTCCTCAGTGTTGTGGCGTCTGTTCGTTCCGTCTACACAGGCTCTGGTCAGTCACTCCTGGTCCAAGGTGTTGGGGTTATGTGCTTTGATGGTCTGTTTGGCCCCCGATATCTTTCCAAGGTGCTTGTTGTGCCTGACCTTGAGTTCAACCTGCTTTCTTTGCGTACCTGTACATTGATGGGACTCTCTGTCCAGCACACTGCAGACTCCACGAATATGATTGCTCTTGATACTTGTACCGTTGTTCTTCATGCCTCCATTGTGGATGATCTGTACTGTGTCCCTAGGATCTCTTCTTCTCCTTGCTCTCCCACTCCTGCTCGTGTGTTTTTCACTGGTGTCCTGTCTGTTGAGCATCAGCGACTGTTGCATGACTGCCTATGCTATGTGGGCTCCAACACTTTGTCAAAGCTCATTTGGACACATCCTGCCCTCGGTCTTGATGCGGCTTCTTTCGAGAGACCGTCCAAGACGGATTGTCTGTTCTGCGCTCCAGGTGAGATGCATCGTTGTACCTATCCTGACTCCCATTCTCGAGCCCTTCGCCCTGTCAAGTTGGGTCACTTGGATCTTCTTGGTCGTCTTCTATTGAGTCTCTGTCTGATCAAGGTTGATACGTCCAGACTCTAATTGATGAATTGACTCGGATACGGTGGGTCTATAGCATGCACCAGAAGAGCAACGCAGCTCTCACGCTTCGCCTCTGGCTAGTGATGGCTAAGCGTTAGTCCCGCCATATGCCGCATACCTTCCACTTGGATCGCGATGGCGAGTTTCTTGGCGAGATGGACAGTTTCTTTGCCGAGTGCAGGATTTTTCACCAGGTCTCTGCTTCTTCTACTCCTCAGCATAAAGGTGTTTTTGAGCATTAGAACCGCACCATAGAGTATGCCGTTTGTGCAATGCGGTCAAAGTGCGGTCTCCCAAATTCCTTCGCCTTTGAAGGATTTGCCTACATGACGTGGGTCAGGCATCGCCTCCCGCACGGTCCCCATGCGGACCACGTTACATTGTACGAGCTCTGGTTTGGCCACCATGCTGATTTGAATCTCTCTCGTGTTTGGGGATCCGTGGCTTCTGTGTGGTACACTGAAGACCAGCACGGGTCCAAGGTCTCCCCGTAGGGTCGCTTGTGTGCCTTCGTTTGCATCTCCCCGTGGTCAAAGGCTTGGCGTTTTGGACATCCTATACGTCATCGCATCGTTGAGTCGCGCAACGCGCTCTTCTTTGATTCAATCACCTACCGTGACCTCACCTCTATCGTGTCGTTGTTCACCACGCATGTTCCTTTGTGCTAGGCTTCTCGACGGATGGAGGATTCTGGGCCTCTGAGCACCTCTCGTCTGGTTGATGTGTCCGTTTGAGCCCCTTCCACCTCTCGGTCTCTGGCTCGTCATTACCCAGCGATCATTGCTGTCGACCTAGAGACCTCTCCAGCCTAGCCAATTTCTACCCCTGTTCCCTCTCACCCCACAGGCACTCATGACTATGTACCTTTTGTCCACCAGTACCCGTACCTCTGTGCGTGGTCCTTTCTTGAGTCCTCCTCCTGGTGCCCCACCCAATCCTGTGTCTCCCACCCTTTCACCAGCATATCCTCACACTGCATCACCTACCCCTTTGCCTCAGTCCTCACCAAACATGGTCGTGCTTGTCTCTGAGCCTGAGGTGAGCCCCTTGAGCCCAGATTACTCGCAAGAGCCTGATGGTCGTCTTTGACCATTGGTCTTCGGAGTCCAGCGGGTGTCAGGCACAGCACCCAGGCGCTACACTCGTAGCGTTGCGAGTGGTTATCCCGGCAAAAAGGCCCTATGCCTAAGTGTCCGCAATGATTACACAGAGGTACGTCCAACGTGCCCTATAGGGAACCATCTAGTCACTCAAGAGTTTTCATCGCTTGTGATGTAGCAGCTGACCTCGTGGTTGTCAAACCCAGCTCTAAGGTGTGTGCATTTGCCACTCAAAGCTCTTCCTCTATGGCTCTTGATCCGGGCACATTGAGGGAAGCTTTCTCATTAGAGGATGCAGACGCCTAGCGAGCTGCCTGGGAGGATGAGCTTCATGCCATTCGAGAGTACGGAGTTTATGAGCTAGTCGACTTTCCACGTGGGAAGAAGGCTGTTCAGGTCATGTGGGTCTTTTGCAAGAAAGTGAAGCCAAATGGCTCATTGGAATGCCACAAGGCTCGCTTGGTCGTCAAGGGGTCTTCACACATCTAGGGCATCGATTACACCGACACTTTCACCCCTATCGGGTGCATGACCTCAGCTCGCGCTCTGTTTGGTGTGGTGGATAAGCCGCATTGAGAACTACACCAGATGGTCGTGAACAATGTGTTCCTCCATGGCTCTCTGGATGAGGAGATTTACGTGGCTCAGCCATAAGGCTTTGAGGACGGCGAAAAGGTCTGGCACTCACGCAAGTCCTTGTACATCCTCGTGTAGTCTCCTCAGTGCTGGATCCATGATATTAGTGGCACCTTGACTCATGCAGGATATGTACAAAAGGAGGGAGAACCCTCTCTCTTTATCCAACGGACTCTTGAGCGGTTCACCGCCATCTTGGTCTATGTGGACGACCTTCTGATCGCGTCTCTTTAAATGGAGGCCATGAAGGAGGCCAGGGCGGTCCTCCAGACTTCCTATAAGATGAAGGATCTTGGTCCTGCAGCGGTGTTTCTTGGCGTGGAGATTGTGCGAGGCCGCAGACGCCGGACACTTCTGCTACATCAGGCCCGATATGCACGTGTTGTGGGGTAGCGATTTAGTGACCTCCTTGGTGTAATGCCTACAGCCTCCACACCTCTCACACCTTGTGGGCAAGATGCTTTGAAGGTGGACAATCCCACCCAGCTGGGGGAGACCGTGAATGTGACCTTGTACCTCCCCCTCATCGGATCTCTGATGTACCTAGCCACTTCCACGCGCCCCAACATCGCTTTTGCCGTCAACTTTCTTGCACAGTTTTTGCAGGCTCCACGCGCTAGAGCCTTTCATGCGGCTATGTGAGTGGTGTGTTACGTGGTGTCCACAACGTACCATGGACTCTGCTTTTGTCGGTAGTGTTCCATGGTGATTTCTCTCTACAAATGCTCATGAAGTATTATGACACTTTGCCTTGTGTCTCCTAGCCAGACCTTTGCTGTTGTGTGTATGACTTGTGTCTGTCGTCACCGTCTAACAAGGCATTGACGCCTAGTCACTGGCTAAGTTGCTAGGAAGCTTTCACACATCTTCTCAAGCTGTTGCACAGTTTTCATGTACGCTGGCCTGACCAAGGGTAGAAGGTATATCCCTCTGTTCAACCAACTCTTGCGTTTTCATGCAGATCTTTGTCATCTCTCAACCAAACTTAGTGCACTCTATCTCATTGTAACACACATCGTGTCCCCTCTCACACACATTGAAGCTTACAGTGTTATAAAATTGCCTTAGGTGAGCTGCCTGATTTTCTTCTAGTCTCGTGTAGCGAGAGCTTCCTAATTTATGCTCATTTTTCCCCAATAGCTTTACTACTCCTTATAGGACATTGATGATGCATTCTAGCCGCCTAGTTCATCCATGCATCTATGATAGAGTTTTCTTACAGGTCAAGACCCGGGCTCCTGGTGGGTAGTGCCACCGCTTTAGAGCACCCATGGAGGTTGGCTACTTTTCCCTTATACCCATGGCTTTCGCAAGTAATTTTCAACAGACCCAAATTTTGCAAAAATTGACTAGGTTGGTCACTTTGGCAGAAAATGCTTTTGAGCTCGAGGAAAAGTGAAAACTTTGTTTGATGGCCACTGTTAAAAAATACCTTTCCACGGTGGATGTCCACCGTGAAAAGGAATGAGTGAAGCGAACTTTTATACCTCGCATACCCACTGCGATGCTCCGCCAAAGTACGACGACAAGATCGATACAGTACCTTGGTCTGAGCGGCGGTTGAAAGTCTCCTTAGACTAATCATGTATGGAGGGAACATATGGATATGTTCTATGTTTTGTGAAGTAACAAGTGAAATAGGTCAAAAGCGTTATATTTCCGCATAACTTGTTCTACATCCATAGAGTTCTCTACTGTAAGTGTTTACATATCTCTTTGTCTACTATTCCACCTCTCCCATCTCTTTTTCCATCTTGGCCAGAAATCCTCTCTATTGCTTTGGATAGCTCTTCTATCTCGATAGCTACACATTGGCTCTTATCGACCGTCGATGGGCGATATTGATGGATGTTGGCAGAGGGGAAGGGTCCCCTTCGCTTGCCGATATTGCAGCTTCGGTGTTGGTATCGGTATCGACACAAGTCCCCCCCCCCCCTACCCACACATTCGCCCTCGATCACACTGTCGCCCTTGTTCCCATCTCAGGCCTCGATCCCTCCATCGCGCACACACCCTCCCTCCCCACATGTCGCTTATGGACGGATGTGAGCAAACACTCGATAATTCTGCTACTGACGGGTATAAATGCATTGCAAATCTTCAATCGTCTGTGTAGTTTTACGAACAAACCCTTCACACAATATTCCAAATCCATTCTTAGACCGAATTTTTTCGGCTACCGTATTACCAACATTATTCACAAGGAAGTTAATTATGATCATTTCCAAAGACGGTCATTTACTCCTCCTGGGTGCTTTTGCAACGGTAGCAAGCTTGTCCTCCATGGGCTTCGAATTAATCCCGAAAAAAAACAGTGCGACCTTCATTTCCAGTTCACACCCATAAAGCGCGGACGTCGCGTGGATGTCGATAAAGTCCACGCGATGTCGGCTGTGTACTTGCTTTCTCGGAGTTCGAGAAGTCAAGCCGCTCTGCCGCACGGAAGCCGCTCTGCCGCACAGAAGCCGCTTTGCTGCCGTGACAGCTGTCCCACCCCTCACGTGCACCGATAACCGCTCCGAGCTGAACATGGCGGGTCCCCAGCTCATCGTGGACAATGCTTTCAGAAGAATCTCATCCTCCAACCTCGGAATCATCCAAGATGGCCAACGCAACAACCACAAAAGTAGCCACAGTCAGACGACCAATCGGAACACGCCGTGATCCAACAACCAACACCAACACGGCTCCAGAGCCACGTCACCGTCAACATGGCCAGAAGAGAAGATGACACTCTTGAGTATCGATGTACTCCGAAGTTTTCTCGCCTTCATCTTGCTCATGTTTCTTATGACTCTCATGCCCAACCAGGAAACTCATGTGCTCGGACCTCGACACCATTCGGCAGCGAGAGGGAGATCGACACACACATTCCCAAAATTTCAAGAAGCCACACATCAAGGATCGCCCCGGCTTCACTGCAGCACCATCGGCCTCAACATCACTTCCTCGCGTCCCTACTCAACCTCGGACATGCTAACACTACCTCATCTGAAAGGCTGTTTTTTCGTTTTTGCTTCCCACAGGGGTACTCGACCTTACCCATCGTTTTGCTTCAGAAAAAAGTACATTTCAGGACAGATACCTCAACCAAACCTGGCACATTTCAAAACGCGGAAATCCTCAAAAAAGTGGCCAAGGAAAAAAGGAAAAAAGAAAGTGGCTGGGATTTCGCGCTGCGACCGAACCCAATCGCATCAAGCCCCCTCGATTCTACCTCGAGCTACCATCTCCACTACTTTAGCTCACCGGTTCTCTATTGCACTCATTTCACGGTGAACAGTGTCGCGCCTCTGCTCCCTTCTGGACTCTCCATTTCCCATCAACCATGGCCAGCGGTAAGCCCAACTGCCTTTTCCGCATGCTATCCGGCCTCTCAGCAGACGCTCATTTTTTCACATCCCAAGGCCCCGGCTTTGCCCCTCGATCAAACTCTCACACACCCTCCATTGTATGGAGAGGTTTTCTATCCTCAGACAGACGGTCCAAGACATTACTCCAAGTTTTCGTCTTCAACTCAAATCTCTAACCTCGTCTGCGCCTTACGAACTACAGGATCTGCTAACATGGAAGCAGTAGAAGGCAATGTCCCGCACATCAAAGGTTTCACACCCACTGAAGAAGCCATGGCACCCTATATGGGTAAGCAAGGCAAACGCCTACTTCGTGTCAATGGCAAAGCTATCAGTCATCGAAAAGAAAAAGGAAGCCCTACTAGCTCCAAAACTACCATCTCTAAGCGCCGTGTGTTTCGTCCCAGCAATGACGATGATATGGAAGGTTGGTCCCTTGGTTCTCTCACTTCTAAAATGCTTGATCCTCTTAATCTGCTCATACAATTTACGATATCTGCAAGACAAAGCGGTCCTCAAACCCAAGCCCCGGCCTCTGCCATGACCCTGAATGGAGTGCATGGTCTTCAGTCACACGGATCTGGTACCTCCTCGGCTGCACCGACCACGTTGAACGCAACTATACAACAACCCGCGAATCATACAAATAACCAGGGCGCCCAAAACACTTCCCACTTTGCTGGAGGGCATCAGGGCCATGAGAACACTACCCCAACCTCTGGCCATGCCGGTCAATCAACGTCCGCGGCGGGCGCAAGTGCATTTTCAGAAAGATCATTCGACCGCCGCTACGGCAACAACGCTGCCGCAGCCGCCGGTGCTCCAAACGGTGGCCAAACCCCTCCCCCTATGGATCTAGAAGCAGTGGATGAACTGGAAGCGGAACTCAAACTTCTGTCTGAAGTCCCAGCTCAGATTGGTGTAACCACCCTGACTTCAGCAAAGACCCTTGACCAATACGTCCGCAGCTTCAGTCAAACTGTCACGCTGATTTTCAACAATCAACACGCCGGGTATGGTGAGTGCATTGCGCAACATTTTCTGGACATGCTACACAGGAAATTCAAAAGTATACCCACTGTAACTATCCACACCGCAAAGGTCTTTGCCATTGATTCTGTTCCCAATGGACGCATCCGAATGGCCCGCTACACCATTCAGTTTGATGATACCTCGGGCAACATCCCCACGTTTGCTGTACAAATCTCACCCTTCTTCTATTCCCCGGCAGACTTTGACGGAAAGGTGGAGGTGGTTGTCACGAAAGTGACCCACCCAACCTATGAGGCAACGAGAATGCTCAAACCACTTGAACCAACCCTGGCTATTAAGGGCCTGCCTGAACACTTTGACATGGGTGACGTTGCCCGCACGCTGACCAGAGAATGTCAAGCTGGTAAAGACAAGCCACCTCTGCTGAACATATTCTGCCTCCATCGGTACGTGAACCCGCTCACCGGAATGACATCAAACACCGTCCTCGGACTACCGGTAGGACATCCCGAAGACCCCACCTTTTTGGAGGTAACCTCGGTTTTCTACATTGACGGAAACATGAAGTACAAAATAACCCTTTTCTTCTCGGGGCCCGTCTGCCAGTATTGCAACAATAACCATCATACCTGTTACCACGCACTTTTCCCAGTGACTCGCTCTCACCCTCTGAACGGCATCAGATCGATCATTGCTGTACACAGACAATGTGGTAAGCTGAATTTCTATCATTTTCCACAAACTTCTAAATCTGGATCATTTCTGCTGCTAACAAGTCGATGTTATCTTGTCAGAGTGTCATATCGGGCACTCCCACTACTCCCCGATCTGGAAGGGAGACCCAGGTTTCATTTTCACCAATGCCGGGAGGGTGTCAGAACTCCACATCTGCAACTATCTAGCCTGCGGAAACTACACCGGTCGTTCTCTGGATGTGTTGCATGCACATGCTGTCACAGACACACACAAACGTGCCCGCAGGGCCTACAGGACCAACCCAAGCCAGGACCAACTCATTGTGAACGTCAATGCGGACCTGGACACCCTGAAGAGGAACTTCAAGTTCTGAACACCATCCCTGGTAACGCTCTCACCTCGTTTTTGTACCTCCCAGCCATGAAGGCCAAAACAAACAACACTTTTTCTATCTACAGACCTCACAGCGAGCTAACGATCTGCTCAGCCTTTTCTACCTCCAAACTACTTCAAGTGCCACACCACGGATTCTTGCCCTGCTATGCCCACTCCAACTCCAAGGATCTCAAGAGGTCAAGATAGATCAAGCACAACTGCTCTGCCCAACCCAACTCCCATGGCTATCAAAGCTTCTTTCATTCTAGGATTGCTATCTTCCTTTTTCAGAATATCTCTAGCCCAGAATCTTCCAGATCTAGACACCTCAACAATCCACATTATAGCACCACAATTTTCAGCTGGAATATTGTACTTCGAATACTACTTTTGTTCAGTCATGCTTCATGCCTTCGTAGCAATCTACATTTGAATACGGCCAACTCTGGCTTGGTTTTTGGCACTACTTCTGAACTCGGAATTCCATCAGAACCCCCATCTATCCTTCTAATACATACACCACCGAGGATGTTTCTCTCTTCTCCGTTTCTGAATTGGCCTCTCACTGATGACCACCTTGAACAACATAACCTTTCATTCCATCAGGACAACCTCAAACTCATCCCTCACTCTCCCCCCCTCAGAACCGTACAAGCACCACCCTGTTTCTATGTGTCATCTTCATCAGGTAAACGATATGGATCTGATTCTCCAGATACTGCAAATCATGTATTCTCTAATCACTTACCCAACTACCTACACCACAGACATAACTCTATCTTCTACCGGAAAACTCCACCTCTATACTCCTCACAAAAGACGTCCATTGCAACACCCCTTCTGACCTTATCCTTGTCTCCATTTCAAATGTTATTAAGCAGTAAACAACCGGTCCCTACAGCCCGTGCTAAGACAAAGACAACCACCATCGTCACACCTTCTTACTCGCATCTCTCCAATAATCTCTTTCACCACCCACGTTCCCCACATAACAATCCCTACCTTATTCTCTGGCTGCTCCCCTTCATCCCCTCCCCAATGGGAAAAACGAAATTAGCACCTAACCTTAAACATCTTCACCATTCCTATCAAAGATCTACAACCTTTTCCTCGACCAATTCCCAAGAGGACAAGCATCACCACCAACGTTTTAAACAACAACACTCCGAGGAAAAAAAACACAACCACTACACCCACAACACACTCTTCTACCTCCGATTTCTGACCCCTTTCTGTCATTGCATCTGTAACATAACCAAGAAGCATCATTCTCGCAAGTGCAAAATTCATCTAGTCAAAGGTGGTTATCAATTCTTTAAAGGTTCAAACAGACAAAAAAGGGAACCAGTATCACTTCCCCCTTGGTCAACTCCTACCCCGAACACTGAACACAGGCCAGGGTCATACACATCCTCTCAGATCTCAACCTTGGCCCAGGTCTCACCTCAGTTTACCACCAACATGGCAAATCATCTTGCTCTACTCATCTGTCTACAAAACCCCTTAGACTTAAAACACCCTGAACACCTAGCTTTAGTCCAAAAATTAACATGCCTACAAACCTATCATCAACTTGAACCCATCCCCTGTCAAAACGATCTTCCACGTCAATATACATCCACTATCAATACAGAAGAACGTTCTCCAAACACAAATCTCTCCCTGCCAAAACACTCACATCAAGCCACTGTTCATAAGAAACACCCCTATGCCCAAAACACACAACGCCCTACAACCACAAAGACAAATCTCCCACACCTGGCTCGTCACCATCGTCACATGCAGAATTCTCAGACACTGCCAACACAGCTTCAAGCCCCAAAAATCTTGACACTAGGGGATAATCACCAGAACGGAAACAGCAATGTTCCCACCAGAAACAGCACCTCTACCACCCTCCCTACATCACACACTAGTTCACAATTACGACCTCGGGACCCCTCAAAACATGTACACACACATGTCCTCCTCACAAGCGCCTTCTCAAATACCCCTCACATGCCACAGTCCCCTGCAACACTTTTCCCAGTATCAATCCCTCAAGTCACTGATACTCCTGTCCACCAACCCGCCACAAGCCCAGAAAATCAGCCGCCCACCACTCACAAGAGTATAAATCCCCTGACTACTGGAAAAGTGAATAAACCGAAAAAGGGCAAAATCCTTCCAACAATCAACCTAGCCGGAACCAAAAGACACTCCGCGGAAATACAAACCCTAGATGACCACAATAAAGGGAAAAGGCCCTCCACTTCAACTCCTCTGGAAAACACTGTTTCCATATGTTGTTTAAACATAAACGGCATAACAAAGGCCACAAAAATTCCGTTCCTAAAAAGTTTCCTATCGCTACACAAGCCCACCTTCTGTGCTCTAATTGACACACATCTCGACACAGAAAAAAAGTATAACACCCTACAAAAACAGATTGGATGGGACATGGAGTATACCTTATCAGAATCCACCCAAACTGGAGGTGTTTGCCTCTTGTACCGTAAATCTGATGATATCAGCCACATTAAGACAACTAACATCGATACCACAAAGATCTTACAGAGCAACTTTGAAGTCTACGGTTCTTCTATGACCCTAACCTCTCTATATGCACCTGCTTTACTAAAACAGAGGATTTTTTTTGGAAAGACCTCGACAACTTCCTACAAAGTCACCCTACAACTTTTCTTCTAGGAGATTTCAATTCCACGTCTGAAGAAATTGACAGAAACCCTCAAGAACTATCCAAAGACTCACATCTCCTTAACAACCTTCTGAACACTCGTGATCTACTAGACAGCTTTAGGATCCTCCACCCCCTCTCCCACTTTTTCACATTCTACTCCACCCCTCACAAATCCTCCTCCCGCATTGACCTCATTTGCACAGATCTGTCACAATCCCACTCAGTTAAAGACGCCTCCCATGCTGCAGTTCCAGACAACTTATCTGATCACATTGCAGCACCTCTCATACAAATCAAACTCCAATGCCCCCACAAACCGGGAAAAGGTATATGGAAGCTAAATACCTCTTTCTTGTCAAGACCTTTTGGTCAACTCCTACTAAAAAAACTCAATCACACTGTCTGGTCCTCGTACAAACTCATGATCAAGAAGGCCTTCAAAAATTATAGTGTGGAGGAACAGAAACGCCGGACAAAAACAATCTCAGACCTAAACATAAAAATCAAGGACCTCCAACAACAAAGGTGCATCCATCCACGTGATCACAACGTACAATCTATTCCGTGCAAACTTGAACAATCCCTCAAGAAATACATACTTGAAGAAACAAAACACAGATACACCATTGCGCAACTCAGTTACACGGAAGGCTTGGAACAAGCCTCCAACTTCCTCTGTAGCCACATCCGGGCACGAAAAAAGGGAGCCACGATCACCGCCCTCAGAAACTCTGATGGCTCACCCACAACTGCTCCAACTGATATAGCCTCCATCATCACATCCTTCTATCTTCAACTTTTTTCGCAACCAAGTACGCCAAGCCCACTACCAGTTATGCCACCTCCAAAACAAATCCCACAAAAATTCATACAGGCATTACAAGCCCCACTGACAGCGAAAGAAATCCGTAAAAGTATTTCGCAAATGGCCTCACAAAAGGCACCTGGACCCGATGGCATTCCTGCAGAATTCTACAAAGAAGCACCAGAACTCATTGAGTCAAACTTACTTAAAGCTTTCAAAGCCTTTCTCAAAGAACCAGACAAATTCGTGGAGTTCACAGACTCGGTTACCTGCCTCCTCTTCAAAAAGGGTGACCCAACCGACATTCATAACTACAGACCTATCTCGCTTCTTAACACTGACTACAATATCCTCGCCAAAGTACTTGCCAAAAGATTACACCATATCCTTCCGTACATCATCAGCCCGGAACAAACCGGTTTCGTGGCTGGCAGAAACATCAAAGACACCCTTTCATGCATCTTAGACATGCAACATTGGGCCACGAGAACAAAAACAAATCTCACCTTCCTACTTGCAGACTTCGAAAAAGCATATGATACCCTTCTGCGTCCCCACCTCTACCACACCATGCAACATATGGGCTTCCCCCCCATCTACATCCAATGGATCCAGGCAACCCTCCATCGAACACAGACAAGTTTCCTACTCAATGGTAATCTCACACCACAAATTATCACAGAAACCGGTGTCAGGCAGGGGTGTCCCAGAGCCCCCTTGCTTTTCATTATCGCAATGGATCCCCTGAACCAATGCTATGCGAACATAATCGACAAAACCATACCTTCCATGTCTTACTGCCCAAGCTTTGGTGCATATGCTGATGATACCACAATCTTCATCAAAGACCAAGCGAACCTAGACAAAGCCACTCAGATACTGGACATTAGCAAGGATCTCACTGGATTGAAAGCAAACAAAAGCAAAACCATTCTCTTTCTTGCTGGTCCACATGTTACGGTCCCACCCTCAGAATGTTTCCAATCATCTATAGAGCCACAACGAGTTATAGGTATCAACCTTGACCATAATCGTAAAAACTCGACCATGTGGACAAATTAACCAAGAATATCCACGAATCCGCGGTAGCTTGGCGGAATTTCCATTTCACAATCTCAGCTCTCATCATAATCATCAACAGCTATCTCATCCCCAAATTCCTCTACCACTCGGACCTCTGTCTACCCTCCACAGACACACTAAAAAAAATCCAATCCACAATTCTCAATCTGCTCTCCGCCTCCAAACAAGATGGGAAACTTCGTTTCATCAACAAAAATTTTGCCATCACCCCACCAAGCAAAGGAGGACTAGGAATACTATGGCCTACTACTCTAATTCAAGCCCAACAAGCGCTAAGAGCCTATAAATTTCTCTCTGCTACCCAAGAAGCTTGGAAAAATGTTGCATGCTCTACACAAAGCTTTTTTTGAAAAAGGCCACTTCTTCCTCTCACATCCAGACATTCTTAAATTAAAAAAACACCTCAACCACAGATGGACGGAGATTCTAACCCAATTTCTTGCGACCAAACCAAAATTCCTACCACCAGCACTGCTACGACAAGAACTGCTACAGGAATACGTAGCTTTTAATCGTTTCATTCTGAAACCAAAAGGCAAACCCTTCGGTTTGGATAAAAGAGAACATTTTCTGCTTGAAAGAGAATACCAACTCAAACATGTTTTTCACCAACAACTATCACTCTTCCCCACTGGAAAGACACTACAAGAAAGAAACGTTATTGACAAAGTCAAACACGCAGTACCGCAAGAATGGGTAGACATAATCCTACAAAGGAAGAAGGAAAACTCTTCCACACACAAGTTTTGGTGTATCACGTCGTACACAAACAAACCGCCGGCTTTCATCTACAAACTTCAACCTACAAATGACGGGTACATTGCGTCCGCCCATATAGTAACACCAGACCTGACCATCGAACCCACTGATTTTGCCGACGCACCAATCCATGATTTAAGCATCTGGACACCGGTACACACCAGAGACAACAAATTTCTCGGCAACTGCAACAATGTCTCTATTCCAGCATGGCGTATTGACCTCCCAAAAACCCCAAAACTCATGGAAATCTACCACATACTCCTCGAACAAATCATCAAACCCGTCACCTACCAGGAAAAGTGGGCACAGGAAGGTGTTCCAATACCCAATGACAGGGCCCTACAAGACATCCTTCACTCAAAGATCATCCCAGCAAAGCCTAAAGACACACTTCTCAAAATCCTCATTCGGAGCATCCAAGTGCGATACAGACTACGTTTCTTCTCCCACCATTTTGAGAACATTTGCCCCTTGTGTGGTCTACATAGTTAGGACATAGGCCATGCCTTTGAACAATGTCCAAAACTCCAAAACGTCCTCCACAAACCGAAACAAAGTTTCTTCATGTTGTGCTAAGAACATGCTACCACAGCATTCCTTTTCCAACACAACCACCAGACTTTTAAATGGTGGCAACTGCTACAAGCCATAACCTTCCGTGAAATTTGGACATATAGGTGTCAAATTTCCATGAACCAGAGACTACCACTACGTAACCCAACGGCATTGCTCTGTCTCAACATCACCAAGGTTTTCACTGAACGTCTCAATCTACATCTCACTCGTCTTCACCAAAGCCAAAATAGAAATCCAGCCAACCTTATGGTCGAACAGCTTACAACCCCCACCAAAATCTGTAATACAGACAAAAAGATATCCCCACCTCACCTTGTTCTACACCCCAGCTTGAAGCATCTCTGGCTCAGCACACCTCACACATCGGGGGGCCGAGTATTTCAATGGATGGGATGAAACCTGCCATTGAACCCCCAGCCACAGGGTTACGGCCTGTGGCAAAGATACTCTTAGGGGTGAGGGTTAGTGGGTGAGAATCCCACATAATCCATGGAACGAGGGTTCCGTGGGTACCTAAACCGATGCAACATAAGTTGCATAGGGCACAGTCTTGGACTGAAAGCCCTCGCCAGAGACTGACCCCCCGGGGTCGTCAAGGGTGCAGCATAGGTTCCCTCACCTCTAAGGCTGTCCTCGCCACAACAAAAAATTAAAAAAAAAAGAAAAGAAAAAGAAAAAAAGAGCTCGCAAATTCGGACGACCGAACGCAATCACAATTTTGACACTCGAGGACATGTCACGGCCTGGTCACTTCGAATTTAAGTGGGAGCAAACTGCTTCGGGGCACTTCTGTGATGGTACAAAACTCGGTCCCGGTCGGTTGAAAACTTAAAACAAAACACAACATTGCAAAAAATATTCTGAATAATTGCCTTAATACAGTGATATTTGAACGCGCTGCACCCAGCACTTCATATCTACTACCCATATTCCTCTCACCCTGTCTTCCAATCGGCGCGTGTCAAGATGAAGCGCTGCTCGTGCTTGGCCTACTGGTCTAGGGGCGGTGGTCCCAGTCGAGGTTCCGTTTTGCTCGTGAGGTATGTGTTTGCCTAGCGAACGAGCACATCACGTGACCGTGGACTGCTGCTTGCATGATTGTGACGTGCACAAAAAAGCGGTGACCAAATGTCTGACAATACAAAAGGACATTCTTAACTGGAAATCAATGACATTTTGTATAGTTTGCATACCAAAAATCCGACAAAATTAGAAATTAAAACAAAACGTTGACAGTTGGTCACGAGAAGGAAGAATGAATATGAACTAAAACAAAATGGCACACTTCCGCTATACCCACTATTTGGGCCTCCGAATTTTCTCCTAGCTGTTTCTTGTACATTTTTTACACGGTACTCATTTACACAAAACATACGTGATGTGCCCACTTTTCTTAAACCGCCTGAGATCATGCATGTCGCGCCCACTATTGCAAACAAATTGATGGTACACCAGTTAAAAACGAATTAGTTTGATGGCAGTGCGTATTGGAAGTATGCCTTTCAACGTTTCATTGGTCTCATCTGATGTTTTATTTCATCCTATATTCATTGTTCCTTTAGATGACGGATTTTCTATCATTTGTATTTTTACTGACAATTTACTCACAATAGTCACGATTGGTGTACATATAATACGGGGGGTGTCAATATTGTCCACTATAGAATCCTTTTTTGCTCGTCGAACATTGGCCGCTGGTCTTTTGTGTGTATCACAATCACGCGACCATGGATGTCCATGGTTGCATTATGTGCTCGTTCGCGACGCAAACAAGAAGAAAAACCCTCAAATGGGCGTATGGGTCCTGGGCCTACTGACCCGTTCGAGGATTGTTTTGCTCGTTTGTTGCGTTAACAATCGAAACAATCGTGTTCACTTTAATTTGTTCACTTCGGTTTGCTACGATGTTAAAAACAAGAGGGCTAGGTCGGATAAGTTCTTTTCTTCAAGAAATCTCTCCCAAAAACAGAAAAAGAAGTCGACATTGACTCGACGTCTACGATTGCATCGTGAATATAGACGCCAAATCGACGTCGACATCAATGTTTTTGGGCGTGTTTCCCATGCCGACATTGTCCACATGAGAAGAGCGTAAAAATAAGGTGAGTTGTCAATTGGACCTCGTCCGATCAATAGCCTAATTGTCCTCCTCGGCATTTGCTGTCGAGGACTAGCCAAAGAGGGATTCAACGAGCTGGTTTGCTACCGCAAGCTACCGCGTTGGAGTCCCAGCGTTGCCGGTTGATTTTGGCATTGAGCCCTCATGCCGGTATCGCGGCTATCGAGGGTATTCACGTCGGTATTGAGCGGCCGTCTAGCTTGATACCGATACCGGTACCAATACTTTATTCAACATAGTGACTATATACCCCTAGTTTCACACAGTAAGCCCCATGCGCCCCTCCTTCGAAGCAATAAGCCCCATTCGCCCCTCCATCGGAACAATAAGCCCCATCTGTCCCTATGTCCGAATTACAAGCCTCATCCGCCCTTTGAACATTGATGCGACTGTTAAGAGTTTAACAATATGCCCCTCTCGTTTATCAAAAGAGAGCATATCGATGTCGCATGGATGCACCGTCGACATGCTGAAGTCACCTTTTTGACCCGATCATCACAAACTCCTTAACAAAAGGGATCGTCATTTTCCGTAAATGGTTTGCAAGATTTTGCATGGGGGCTCCGAGACTCCCCATGCGTTAAAAGCGAACCTGTTGGGCCCCGCTACTGTGGGGCCCAGTAGGTGCTCGCGGAAAAATAAAACTCTAAAACCCCGGGTGTACTTAGGGGGTGGGTTTGTCCATAGTTTGTACATAAAATGAGGGTATAGAGTTGGACAAAATGTAACAAAAAACAAAAATGGATGTTTGACTCCCCACTAATGAAGCGGGGATTCCTGCGGACGCCCGTCGGCCGAAATCCCCGGCAAAGCC
>SZWC01002963.1:24870-45735 GCA_023375785.1 Penium margaritaceum | reverse complement strand
GTGGCCAAGGGTTTTGCGCAGCGGCCGGGGAGCGAGTACGATGAGACGTACGCGCCCGTCGTCACCTTTGCAACGATCCGGTCTCTCCTCGCAACAGCAGCAGCCAAGAACTTAGAGGTTCACCAGATGGATGTCAAGACTACATTTCTCTATGGAAAGCTTGACAAAGAAGTCCTGATGGAGGTGCCTGAGGGGGTGGATGCACCACCTGGAAAAGTTTGTAAGCTCGACAAGTCATTGTATGGGCTGAAACAGGCCCCAAGGTGCTGGTACAAGGAGATGGATGCCTTCATGGAGGGGTCCGGATATGGTCACTGCGAGAACGACCTCAGTATGTACGCACGAGAGGACGAGGATGGCCTCGTCTTGGTGGCTCTTTACGTCGATGATCTCATCATCTGCGCATCATCGACAAAGCTGCTGAAGAACATCAAGATGCAGCTGAGCAGCCGGTTCCAGATGAAGGACCTGGGACCTCTTGAGTACTACCTAGGCATCAGTGTCACGCGGGATCGCTCAGCTGGCACCATCAGGCTCAGCCAGACCAAATACATTGATCACATCCTCAAGCGGTACGACATGGAGGACTGCAAACCCGTCAGCACCCCCATGGCAGCAGATTGCATCCTCACCTCAGGTGCCGCTCCTACCAACAAAGCAGAGCAGGTCGACATGGCAGGCGTGCCATATCAGTCTGCCGTGGGCAGTCTAATGTACGCGATGGTCGCTACTCGCCCCGACATCTGCCACGCTGTGGGGCAGGTGAGCAGGTATGTGGCCAACCCTGGGCCACAACACTGGCAAGCAGTGAAGCGGATCTTTCGCTACCTGAAGGGCACGCGGCACTTGGGCATCCAGTACGGTGGGGTGCCACAGTCGGACTCCTTGCGGCTCATGGTGTATACCGATGCAGATTGGGCTGGGAATGTCGACGACCGCAAGTCCACGTCGGGCTACGTGTGCGTGCTGAACGGAGGAGCCGTGTCATGGGCAAGCCGTAAGCAGGACTGCGTCTCCCTCTCTACTGCCGAAGCAGAGTACATTGCTCTAGCGGAAGCGTGCAAGGAGACAATGTGGCTGCGTAGCCTGCTCCAAGAGATACGAGCACCTCAATCGGCCGCAACGGTAGTCAAGGTGGACAACAAGTCTGCCATCGACATGTCCAAAAATNTGTCAGCTGTCCAAGTTTCGGGCTGATCCAACGGTCGGATTGGAAGATGCAAGATGTGCCTTGGATCAGGGGATGTCTTCCCTGATTGAGGGGATGACCTCCTTAATTTAAGGAGTGACATCGGCCGAGGCGCGCGCGCTTCGGGTTAGCCGAGGCGCGTGCGCTTCGGCTGCCAAAGGCACTCCTTAGCTATTTATGCCTTGTACTTGCCATTGTCTCAACTACTCCTTCACTTGATGTCTCTTGTTTGAGCTGTGCGCTTGAGACTGAGCTTGATATGAACTGCTAAGGTGGTTGTAATCTTGCTCGTGTGAGAGTGCTGACTTAATTTGTTGGGCTCTCACACCAAGGAAGAAGAAGGCTTAGAGGGCGGGAGCCCCTAAGACCTTGAGCGAAAGCACCTGGGTAGCTAGGTCTCACCAGAGGCATAGTTAATTCCTTGAGGGTGATCGTGATCCTTGGGTGAAATTCCCTTGGACGGTCGGCAGTTGCCATTGTGTCGGCGCTGTTTTCTAGACCGGAGCCTCAGGCCACGTGACTCAGGAATAACAGTTAATTATTATCCGAATTTAGCCGGCAGTAGGGTACTAACGCCCATGTATCCTACCGTGTACTACGTCCATGCAGCCGGTGGCTGCCGTGGCAGCCAGCTTCCAAGGGCATCAGCCGTGGCAGCCAGCTTTCGAGAGCGTACCCCGGTGGACGCACTACTTTCAAGGGCATCATGTCCCATATTGCTTCCGTGCGACACGCGGTTACGTGGGATATTGTTAAAAAAATGAGCCCTATTTAGTGACTGGAATGAAAAGTTTCGATCCGCATAGCATGCTTAATCCTTGTTGTGCTCATGTAAAGTGCAGTAACAAGTATTTTCCTTTTAGATGAATGTTTCAATTTTCATTTCACAGTGCCGGTGGACGTCATGGCTGTCAGGGTTCATGGCACGCTCACCATCGTGAGTGTCAATTGAGGACTTTGGTCGTAACTTGCACAGTTATGAGCTCCTCCCAAGATCCTCTGTGCTAGACTCCCTGACCTCTCAGGTCTCAACGACATGACCGACGATGGCGTTATCGCCGAGTCTGGAAACAGGCACACCGAGGACGACGACAACAATAACAGTGATGAGAGACAAGAAGAGATGTGCAAGGAGCTGCATGAAACAGGCACACCATCAGTGGTCTGACAGGATTTAAAAAAGACCGGCATCAAGGAAGACCCACGGGCCCAGTTCAACCACTGTCCCAAGAACTACTCCCGCAAGCAGGGCTGTACCAGCAATATGTGGAAACACGTGCGCAATAAATACCCCATAATCAACAAGCAGCTGAAGGAGGAGTCTGCAACCCAAGTGCTCAAGGTGGTGACGTCCTAGGCAGTGGACGTACAAGCAGAAGCAGAGGGCACAGTGGGTGTCAACACGGACAACACCATCATCGCATATGGTGCAGCAGCTGTTGGGGTTCTCTTTGCCAAGAAGTACTTCCAGACACTTGTTTGAAAACATGTCATCGACAAGAATGTCAGCTTCCTCAGCATGGAGTCATACTGGCTGCAGCAAGCCTTCACGCACGGAAATCCAGCGTCGGTGATGCCGAAGCGGATGACCATCTCACGGCAGGTTGTCCTTGCTATAGCCGCCTTTTGCACAAGAATCCGGAGGCAGCTGTCTGAGGTAAAATCTGCTGTGTCTTTCACCACAGACGGCTGGAAGGGGGATAACAGGATGAAGGACTTAGGTGTCACGGCACACTGGATGGAGGACTGGAACATCAAGGCAATTGCACTGTCTTTCCAAACTGTGCCTGAAAATCCTACTGCTGTGAGGATGTTTGAGGTGTTCTCTGCCACTTTCAAGTCTTGGGGCTTGTGGGACCGCATCTTCTGTCTGTCTGAATGTGGACAACAAGAGCACCAATGATGCCATGATAGACAACTTCATCGTCCCAGCTGCTGACTGTTCCTTTGAGAAGGCCGGCCATATCAGATGCCTAGGCGACATCATGAATCTTGCCGTCAATGATCTCATGAACCTCAATGCTTTTGCCAAAGTCATCACATCTGCAAGCATCATTGCAGTGTTTGTCACACGATCCACACCACATGAGCAGCCACTTGTGAACCGCACTGCTGCTGAAGGACTCACTCACTAGTCAATACATCTTGACACGGAGACAACATGGAACTCAACCCTGGACATGATGCAGCGTGTGCTGCACCTGAAACCTGTTCTCCCTAGCTGGATTGACGGCTATGGTCGGGATGGTGAAGCCCTCAAACTGACGTCTGATGGGTGGACTCTGATTGCCCTCATGACCCTCATTCTGAAGCCCTTCAAGGCTTACACTGACGACGTCAGTGGAAGCATATACCCTTCCCTGAACCTTGTTATTCATTTCTTTGAGTCCTTGTTTGACAAGCTGTCAGGCTGGCAGGTCAAAGCAGAAGCAGCAATCGCAAACAGAAGAAGGAGAGGAGTGGCGGGTATGCTCAACACCAAGGAGAAGCTGCTATTACAGGTGCTGCCAGAGTTTGAGAACGCTATGGCAAAGCTTGAGAAATGCGCAAAGCTGCTGACTGATGAGCATGTGTTGGCGACAGCCGCACACCCTTGCTTCAGGCTGAAGTACTATGTCAGAACCCACGGTCTCATGGGCATCAGGTCAGCAGCAGCTTTGCAGGTGAAGTTGCTGCAACTCATGCGGCCATAACATGAGCGTGTAGAGCAAGAGCGTGCAGAAGCAGCAGTTGCAACAGAAGCAGCAACATCATGAGAACAGCAGCACCAGGAGGTAGGAGTGAGCAACAGACAGAGCTCTGCCGGACAGAGTTAAGCCTCTACATCTGCCCGTCAGTTGTGCCCGAGAGCAAAGCAGCAGAGAGCATAGGACAATGCTCTATTGTAGGCAGTACTGGCGGACCCCATGGCAGATATGTTCGGGACACCGGTTCCACCACCAGCAGTAGAAGTACAAGTGGAGGTGGAAGTGGACAGGTGGAGCAAACTGGAGAAGAAGCATCCCAAGACAAACATCCTGAAGCATTACCGAAAGCTACACAGCCAATTTCCAATATTCTACCTCCTTGGCATGGACGTGTTCTCTGTGCCTGGCACTTCCATTCCTTCTGAATGGCTGTTTTCCTTGGGCAGGCACGTCATCACAGAATTCCGGCACTCCGTGACGCATTTGGTAGAGGAGAACCTGTTGACCATGAAGATTTGGATCAACGAGCCAACACTGTGAGACTTCCCCGTCAGTTGCCATCGCGTCGTGGCTAAGGAGATGAAAGACGAAGAAGATTGTGTGAATGAGCTCCAAAAGAAGGCGAGGGATTCGCTAGTTGGAGCAGTGGCAGAAGAGCTGGAAGGACTTAGTCTGTTTTTGAATGATGACGAGGACAAAGACATGGGGGAGTTGGGGCTTGGGAACGAGAATGGGAGAGACGATGATGTCGTAGAGATGTGATGTGATGTGATCCAATTACAATTTGCCATTGAATTCCATCTCTGAATTGTTTCCCTTTGATTTGTTGTTTGCATAGCTTTCCTTTCTATTGTATGATCATGGAAACCTGTTGTATGACGTCTCAGCTACGAAATCAGTTCACATGGATTTCAGCTTAACAATCACTGCACATAGGAGATCCAATGGTATGGCAGTAGCCGAAGCACTTGAAATGTAACGCACAATTGTAGAGTGCCGTGGTCAGAAGTTGACTACAGCTCAGTAACATGATTGCATTCACAACTGTGGAAAACCATTACTTAGGGAACAATGACAATGTACATGAGTTTGAACAACATGCTTGTCCATCTTGCCATTGAGGTTCCTAACAAAAATGAGTTCAGTTTGTTACACATTAGTGGACTTTAGAAGATCAGCGGATACACGGATGAAAAAATCTGAGTCGTAGGATTCGTGGATCTGGATCGGGATCCGCAGTTCCGGATTACCAGAGGCGATCCGCTCCGTGGTTCGGGATCTGACTCCAGATCAGCGGATCAGATCCGGTGTGCACCCTTACCCAACAGTCATACCCAACTTCCCTAGCAATCATTGTAACTGCGTTGCTTCACGTGTAGCTTCTCCCAAATCCATACATTCTGCCTCAGCCACACTGCATGCCACACATGATTTGTTTTCACTATGCCATGATACAGTGGTGCCCCATAGCCAAAAGACATACCCTCCCCAAGTGCATGTATTCTTGTCCAGTGCGTGGTCACTGTCACAATATCCCTTGTGCAGTGAGGAGAGCTTTTGTGTCGGACCAGAAGGACAGAGGATGAAATGATGAGTTATTTGTCAATGTACACAAGGAAGGAGAGCAACAGGAATACCATTCATCCAACAAATGAACAAGGAAAGATCAAATAGACGTTGTAAGAATCATCCAAGTTCTAGTGTTCGGAGTATCTCCATATTCCAACACTGTGGGGCTTTCTTCAGTCCATACAGGGCTTTCAAGAGAAGCCATATTCTGTCCATGCAGTCGGTGAATCCTGGTGGCTGTTCCACGTAAACTTCCTCATCTAATAGTCTGTTCAAGAATGCATCCTTGACATCCATTTTGTGTATCTGCCATTTATCGCGTGCTGCGATCCCTGGCAAGACCCTACCAGATGTGTACTTTTCCACTGGGGCATAGGTATCAGTAAAATGTTGCCCAGATATCTTGGCCACCAGTCTAGCCTTGTATATTCCGTTTGAATTTGAAGACCCATTTTGTATCAATGAATTTGCGTCCAAGGGAAAGTGGGACCAGTTGATAGACAACGTGCTCAAGCAGAGCATTCAGCTCACTGACCATTGCCTTTTCCCATTTGTCCGCATCTGTGTGCCCCCTTCCCTCCTCAACAGTAAGAAGCTCGGGGAGGATAGGCACTGGTTTTGTGGGACCCACTGTATTGTAGAGCTATCTATATTCCACCCTCGATACGTTGTGCTATGATCGATGGACCGGATCAGGCTGAAGAGGACTCCCCTGAATTTTTTTAGTCCGGGTGGGGACCCTGAGGAGTCTGCACTGGTGGTTGCAAGATCGGTCTGTGTGAGAAGATTAGGAGGGATTGATGCGATCTTCTGGCCTGACGAAGATGAAATGTTTGGTTGCATGATGGGGACAACCATGGGTACACTAACATACATAGGATATAATTCAGGAGCAGTGAGCTTAGGTTCATGCTTGAGTCCTTCGAGTGCCTTGTATGGCATGTGTTCTAGGAGGGATGCATCACGACTCTCGATGAACGTATGTTGTACTGGATCCCAAAACATCCATACCTTGTAGGCATGGGACTCTAACAAAAACACACCACCTATCCCATGGGCTCAACTTATGGCTGCATTGTGGTTCAGCAAACCACACACAAGCCATTTTGCCCCACATTCACACAGGGCGCAAATCCGCTTTCCGCTTGAACCATCTTTCCCAAGGGATGATTGTCCAGGGAAGTGGCCCTTGGGGTATTCTGTTCCATATCCAGGTGATGTTCTTGACAACATCCAGAACCCAACGGTCAGGCCTGACTCCGTCAGTAGGGTGCATTGGGCATTGTCCAGTGTTCTGTGCCACCTTTCAGCCACCACATTTTTTTTGGGTGTTTAGGGTGCCATGGTTCGATGGGCAATGCCTCTGGTTTCAAGGTCTGTTTAAGTGGACATAAAAATTTCCCACCCCTGTCTGTATGCAAGATGCGTGGGGAGCATCCATTCTGTCCCTCAGCAAGGGGCATCCACTCCATAATGTCCCACTGTTTATCTGCTTTGGTTTAAGCAGGAATAGCGACTATAGTGATTTGTTAGAGTTAGGACATACAGTGACACATACTGAACTGAGGGCAATGGCATGGGATCAGTTAGGTCAGCATGCACTAGTTCAAGGGGTTTTTCAATTGACATGCTATGATGAAGGGAAGCTCTGTTGGTGTGCTTTTCCTTCTTGACAGTCAAGACAGGCAGACACCTTTAGACCATGAGGACACTCTACAAGGCTCAGTCCGTGTGCAGGTTGGTGTTTCAATAGATCGGTGACCAGTTGTGTGTTGATTTGTGCTAGCAGTCTGTGGATGAGCTCAGTGTGTTTTGGGTCTCTTTTGGTCACGATGTGAGATTGTGTGTGGTTGGATAGTCATGGGGGAGTACAGCCAATCGTTACAACATGTGAGCATGAAGGGGTCCATCAGCCAGCAGCGTACTGTGTGCATCAAATGACATGAATTTTCTTCTTGCATTAGTGTTGACATGCCCAATTGGTGATCCAACTGCCCCCTTGACAGCAGGTTTACCTTCAGCCTAGGAACATACAAAACTCCTGTCAGCCACATGACCCCTCTCGGTGCTTGTAATGCAACAATCTGAATGCCTTCAACTCTCAGCACTTCCCCTGATCACTTCAGCACACTCTCCACATCATGCATTGCAAACCGTGAAACACGTAGCTGACGATGAGGTGACATGTGATGTGATGTTCCTGTATCAAACAAGCATTCATGCATGGACAAGCTCTACAATGTGGTGATATGCGTGTGCCCAAGGCGCGGACCTGGCTGGGAAGCTGCAGCCATCTCTATGGAAAATGCAGCGGGTTTAGCAATCTGCATGTCGTTGGTATGTGTCGCTGCCACATCATCGTACATGTGCTGGGCCCACATTAGGAACAGAACTGGAGCAGTTTCAAACAGGGGCATGTAGTGTGTGGGCACCCCATAGGAATCAAAGTAGGGAGGAATCTGCTACAAGTACTGCTCCTTGAACAGTTGCTACAGCTGCATTTCAACTGTAGCTGCGGCTACAGTGTGATAGGGGTTCAGCCCGGGTAGCGCATGTCCACCAAAGTGTTGCGTCACGAGAAAGTGCTGAAGTCGCTGATGCTGTTGTACCTGCCTCTGCTGATGCTCCCTCTCCATGATCTGCCTCTGGAGATAAGGGCACCTGCGCCAGAAATGTCTAGTCTGGTTGCAGTAGCTGCACCGCTGTGTTCCATTGCTACACCCACGGCTACGACCACCTCCACCTGACCAGCTGTGACCACCGCCACCTGACCAGCCGCTGCCCCCATTAGGAGCCCCACTATGTGATGGGAATGAAGTCTGGGTCGAAGCAGCTATAGCAACAGAGGGGTCCTGGTGTGCATACGCTGTTGGTGGTACACCTGTTGTTTTGTGTGCCTCGCCCTTAAGGATGTCTTTGTAGTTGCGCAGCTCTCCAAAGACTTGGGCTAGGTCGATAAGCTCGATCTTGGTGACTAGATGACGGTGGAGTAGGTCACACCAAAATTCCTTGTATTGCTCACCGAGGTAGAGCAGCACCACATCCAACCATTTAAGGATGGAGCATGAGGCTCCTAGGCCCAACAGTCGTCTACAAATGTTCATAGCTTCGTCCTAAAGCTCAGCAACTGGAGAGCCCAATTTGGGGTAAAGGTTCCGAAGGCGATCTCTGAGCGTGCCAAAGAGGCTAATCCCCTGTTCTTCTTGGAACGTGGAAACATGGTGCCAAGCATCATGTGGTCGTGCTACACCGCTTCGTGGATCTGAGGGATCCTCACCTCTACTACCAAAACAAAAGTGGCGTAGGGCGTAGGCTTGTGGATCTGGCAGTGCCCACATTAGAGTATTGAATGCTTGCAATACTATACGTTCAGTTGCTGTATCCTGAGGTCAGTTTGTATAAAGATCTTCCAAACCGTGTTCTGTTGTCCACAACAAGAAGGTATCCCTCCATGCAAGGAAGTCCCTTGTCCACAGTAGTGGAGGAGAGAGTTCCTTCTGGCCCAATCCAATTTGCTTCATTGCATCAACAATGAGGGTGACATTGGAAGTATTGCCACCGCTGCCGACACCACTGGCATTGCCGGCACTGCTGGCCCCGCCATTCGTCCCATCTACTTCACTCATGGTGCTCGGAAGCCAATTCCTATTGGCTTTGTTGCTGCAGACAATACAGGGGAGGGCCAAGAGATTTTTGGCAGCAGTTTGCCGGTCCCACTTTGGGCCCAGTTTTCTGCCAAGAGCCCACAACTCTATAGGGACGCCAACAAAGACATCGTGTGATCCTGTAGACCCAATCTTGTGTTGTTATTTGAATGCCCCTTGGCCACTAGTCTCCAGAATTGGAAAGTAGTGGACGGACCAGGCATGCACTGCTCATGTGGAGCAAGTCCCCTGGGTCCGGTCGAACAAACCAGGCATGCACTGTCCTTGTTCAAGGATAAGTCCCCTGGGTTTCTGACGATGGCTGTTCAGATTGTCAATCTGACCGTACCGATGGAAAGAGCAGATGTCAAAACGTCAGCAGTCCAAGTTTCGGGCTGATCCAACGGTCGGATTGGAAGATGCAAGATGTGCCTTGGATGAGGGGATGCCTTCCCTGGTTGAGGGGATTGTTAGATACTGAGCTAACAACCTTTGGCAGAGAAGCTGCGAAACCAAAAAGCTCACAAAGGTTTTTAGGCTTTCTTCCTTTGTTGACATGTGTCATGCACCCCCAACTTAATCAGGCATACACTTCACCTTCTAGAGTACTAACGCCTTAGCAATACATCTCAAGAAGAGCTCAAGTCGTCAATACGCAAGAGAGCATCAAACAAGGGTTGATTGATCAGCATGCAAGACAAGTCCTTTTATAGCTGTCTGTCCAGTCCTAGAACTCAAAAGCACATTCCTGGGAAGTGGCCTGAACCAGCCACATCACCAATAGACTTGCACTGTGGGCTTGACACATAAGCATCCTAGTGTCAAGGTGACAGACCAACCATGTAGCGTCCAAGAAGCTACGGACTTTCTTTCTTGGAAGCTTCCACAGCAAACAAGACATGCATGGGGCTAGGATCAAACTCATGACCTCTCACTTGGCCAAATCAGCAAAATGGCCAAGGCAACCACTCACCCACATGGTGTACTCACAGGTCATATCTCAGAAGAGACAGAGCATAGGTGAGTCACACTACAATGGATCTAGGGGTCATACCTCCACAAGGGGCAGAGCATTCCTGATCCGTCATACAACACTGAACAAGGGGCAAAAACATTCAACAAATCTCTCCCTTGCACCTTGCGTCAGTGACCATCATCATTCGTCATCAGTTGCGTTGACCATGCCGATACCTTGCCTGCCCGCCTGGTGGAGATCCTTGTCTAGTGGCTTTGTAAGCATGTCAGCCCGGTTGAGCTTGGTTCCGACATACTCGAGCTCCACTGTGTGCTTGTAGACCAAGTTTTGAGCATAGGGGTAGCGGATCTCGATGTGCTTTGTGCGCCTGGACAGGACGGGGTTCTTTGACATGTCAATGGCGCTCATGTTGTCAATCTTGATGACCGTCGCCGTTGCCTGTGGTGCCTTCATCTTAGATAGCAAGCTTTGTAGCCACTGCATCTCTTTACACACCTTAGCCAAGGCGATGTCCTCAGGTTCAGCTGTTGAGAGAGAGACACATTCCTGCTTGCGACTTGCCCAACTGACTGCACCTCCATTCAACATACACACAAAGCCGGAGGCAGATTTTCTCTCATCGATATTCCCTCCCCAATCAGCATCAGTGTAGCGCATGAGACAGAGTGATGCGGATCCAGCGATGCCTCCAAACTGGAACCCCACGTGCCGCGTCCCCTGAAGGTAGCGCATGATGCGCTTCACGGCCTGTCAGTGAAGTGGACCGGGATTGGCCACAAACCGGCTCACCTGCCCAACAGCATGGGCTATATCTGGTCGGGTGGCGACCATGGCATAAATCAGACTGCCCACTGCAGACTGATATGGGATGCCCAACATGTCAGTTTTCTCGGCTTCGTTGGATGGGGACATGGAGGTGGAGAGTTTGCACTCCGAGCTCATGGGTGTGCTGGCAGGTTTGCAATATGCCATGTCGTATCGTTTGAGGATGGAGTCGATGTATTTTGTCTGGTTCAGGCTGATGGTACCTGCTGCTCTGTCGCGCTTGATGGCAATTCCAAGATAGAAGTCAAGAGGACCCATGTCCTTCATCTCGAATCTGCTACTCAGCTAACCCTTGAGATCTTCTAGCAGCTGCGTCGAAGAGGAGCATAGAATCAGGTCATCAACGTACAAGGCGACCAACATAGTCCCTTTGTCACTCTCATGCACGTACATGCTAGGGTCATTGTCGCAGTACATGAAGGACTCCTTGGCCATGAACGTGTCCATCTCCTGGTACCAAAGTCTTGGCGCTTGTTTTAGCTCATAGAGTGCCTTCACCAATCTGCACACCTTGCCCTCAGGAGCATCAACCCCCTTCGGAACCTCCATCAATACCTCCTTGTCAAGTTTGCCATAAAGGAAGGCTGTCTTGACATCCATCTGGTGGACCTCCATGTTCTTGGCAGCAGCAATGACGAGCATTGACCGGATGGAGGCAAACGTCACAACTGGAACAAAGGTATCATCGAACTCTGTGCCAGGCCGTTGGGAGAAGCCCTTTGCTACCACCCGTGCCTTGTACTTGTGTATCTTGCCATCCTGTTTCTTTTTCACTTTCAGCACCCACTTGGACCCCACAACGTGAGCCCCGGCAGGTCTGTTCACCAGCACCCATGTCCCATTCTCTTCAATGGAGCTGAGTTCACTGCGATTTGCTTTGTCCCACTGTGCTTTGTCAGGCCAAGTGAGTGTCTCTGCGACAGACGCTGGCTCCTCTTGAACCAAGAATGAATAGTTGAAGCCTGTCCATTCACCCCTATCTGCGTCGTAATGCTGCCGAGGTACTTTGAGGCGTGAACAACTCCTTGAACCTGCTGGCTGGTGCTGTTGATGTGGAGGCTGGAGGTCTGGTTCGTCGTTGATGATGAGAGAGGAATCCTCCTCATGTTCCGAAGGATCGGATACGTCGGAATCAGAGTCTGATTCCTCTGAGTCATCTTCATGAGCTCCTCTCCCTGTTGTAGCACCTATCCCATGCCATTGTGCTGGTTCTTTGTCTCCCTCTTCAAGGAGAGTGAGTCACTCTCCCTGTTTTGGAGCGTTCTCGAGTCCGAGATGCTCTCCCTTACTCAGAGACATTTTGTGGAAATCCACGTCTTTGTTGCGGATGACCTTCTTGGCTCCTTGGTCCCACAGTTGATAAGCTTTGTGGGCGGTGGCATAGCCGATGAAAATGCGCTTTCGTGCTCTTGCATCGAGCTTTCCAGGACCCTCACCGGCCTGGACCTTGGCAAACCCGTTGCAACCGAACACCTTGAGATGGGAGGCGTCCGGCTTCCTGCCTGACCATGCTTCTTGAGGCGTCTTCAACTGCTGTGTTTGCTTCTTCTTGCCTCTCCTTCGTAGAGCTGCTGTAGGTGTGAGGTTCACAAGGTAGGTAGCCGTACGTGCTGCTTCAGCCCAGAATCTAGGAGGAATCTTGGCGTCAAAGAGCATGCACCTTGTCATGCCTAGGAGCATCTGGTTCATCCTCTCTGCTATGCCGTTGCTTTGAGGTGAGTAGGGCATAGTTTTTTGGTGTTCAATACCCTGTGTCTTAAGCCACTCCCTGCAAGCTTCATACTCTCCCCCGTTGTCTGTCCTGAATGCCTTCACCTCCTTTCCACTCTGTCACTCAACCATAGCGACAAGGGCCTGCAGATTCTCCTTCACCTCAATTTTCTTTTTGAGAAAGTATATCCAGACTGTGCGGCTGTTATTGTTGATGCATGTGAGGAAATACCTGCTGCCTCCATTTGACGGTATGCGAAAAGGACCACATACATCAGAGTGGACGAGATCAAGAGGTGCGAGAGCACGCGTGCTATTGCGCTTGAAGGATTTCTTTTTCACCTTGCCTTGAAGGCATGGCTCACACATGATCTCCGCTCCCTCCACCTCATCACCTAGCTCCATCCCACGCACTAGCTCCTGCTTTCCCATGAGCTCCAATGTGCGATGAGCCACGTGCCCAAAGCGCCTTTGCCACAGGTTCGCGGAGGATGTGCACAGGCTAGAATGAACAGCCACAAAGGCTGCATTTACTTGCGGTTTTGTTGCCGAATCATATGCTGCCACTGCTTCCGCTACTCCAATATGTCCTTCCTCATATGAGTCTGTATTGTTGCTCTCCTCATCATCACTCTCCACCAAAGATTCAGCCGTTGAATTCATCATTTTGGTCTGCAAGATGTAGAGTCTATCAACACAAGGAACTTGTGCGACAACCTTCTTGGCAGAGTAGGAGATGTTAAACCTTGGTAGGAACTATCACCACTTCTTTCTTTGCAAAGACCACTATCATGCCATGGTCAGTTATCTTAGAGACGAAGAGCAGGTTGGCTGTGAAGGAGGGTAAGTAGACCACCCCCTCTAGCTTGAGGTCGGAATCTCCACCGTTGACACCCACTGTGACCAGCTTGTCAGCAATCCCCTCAGTTGTCTCAACCTTGCCGTTGACGACTCTGAAGTTCTTGTTGCATGGAGCAAGAGAGATGAAGTCTCTCTCCTCGTAAGTGGTGTGCTTGTTTGTGCCCGAGTCTAGGCCATAGGCTCCTGGCCTGAGTATTGCCCTCCCTTTGTTGGAGATACACTCAGCCATCAAGCTTGTGGGATCCTTCCCACCATTTCCCCCTCGCCAATCATCCCCTTCTCCTCCCTCTCTCTTGGGTGCACGGCACTCTCAAGCCCAGTGTCCAGCCTTGCCACAGTTGTGGCAATTTCCTTGGCGCTTTGCACCCCTTCCACCGTTGCTAGTCCTATTGTTTCCCTTGTACCCAGAGGAGGAGGTATTGCGGAACGTGTCGCTGCTCCGTGCGGCAAAGGCAGCCATGTTTGCTTCACTATTGCTACGATGCATGGCTTCATTCCGCACATACTCAGAGACGGTGGTGTAGGAAACTAGATCTTCATTCCACCCTCCAATCACCGTTATCATGGGGCCCCAACTTTTCGGCAGCGTCATGAGAAAAATCATGGCTTGCATGTCGGATTTCAGGTCCCACCCCATGCCGGTGGCTTGTTGCAAGAGTGTCTCAAACTTCTGCATAAAGGTGGAGACATCCTCCCCTTCACCAAGCCTCATGCTGATGAGTTTTGTAGAATGAAGAGACGGTTGGAAAGTGAGGAGGACTGAAACACCTTGGCAAGTTTGGCGTATGCATCGGCTGCCAGTGTACAACCGCTGATGTGTGAAAGGACGGAGGGTTGTATGGAGGACACAAGAATGACGAGAGCCTTTTTGTTGAGCATGACCCATGCCACAAGGTCATCACCCTCCTCCTTTGGTGCTGGGATAGTTCCGTCAAGATATCCTTGCAGATCTCTGTCATCCATGATGATCTCAAAATGCCACTTCCAGAGTGTAAACCCCTCTCCATCAAACTTGAGGATGGGCGAATGATTCCCTGGTTCCCCTGTCCCTGCCATCCCTACAACTACAACTGCTACAGATGCTGCACCTGTTGTTGATGCCGATGAACCTGTGTTTGAGGCCGCTGTAGGCTGTTGATGAGAAGAGGAAACTGCTTCCCCTGTTCACGTTGGCTGTTGCAAGCATATATAGGCTGATGTAGGCTGATGTCAGCTCCCAAGGTAGAAAGGTGCAGATGTATTGCATTTCCCTCCTACTGATGTTGCCCTGCAAACAGAGAAGTTGGGTGAGAGCGAAGGCACTTTCACTGCTTGTGACCTTAGCGGTTGCGTGCGTGAAACTTCCCTAACCAGAGGAATGGGCCCATAACCCATTGTTAGCTACTGAGCTAACCACTTCTGGCAGAGAAGCCGCGAAACTGAAAAGCTCACAAAGATTTTCAGGCCTTCTTCCTTTGTTGACATGTGTCATGCACCCCAAACTTAATCAGGCATACACTTCACCTTCAAGAATACTAACGCCTTAGTATTACATCTCAAGATGAGCTCAAGTCGTCAATACACAAGAGAGCATCAAGCAAGGGTTGATTGATCAGCATGCAAGACAAGTCCTTTTATAGCTGTCTGTCCAGACCTAGAACTCAAAAGCACATTCCTGGGAAGTGGCCTAAACCAGCCACGTAACCAATAGACTTGCACTCTGGGCTTGACACATAAGCATCCTAGTGTCAAGGTGACAGACCAACCATGTAGCGTCCAAGAAGCTACGGACTTTCTTTCTTGGAAGCTTCTACAGCAAACAAGATATGCATGGGGTCAAGATCAAACTCATGGCCTCTCACTTAGCCAAATCAACAAAAATGGCCAAGGCAACCACTCACCCACATGGTGTACTCACAGGTCACATCTCACAAGAGACAGAGCATAGGTGAGTCACACTACAACGGATCTAGGGGTCATACCTCTACAAGGGGCAGAGCATTCCTGATCCGTCATACAACACTGAACAAGGGGCCAAAACATTCAACAGGGATGACCTCCTTAATTGAAGGAGTGACATCGGCCGAGGCGCGCACGCTTCGGCTGCCAAAGGCACTCCTCAGCTATTTATGCCTTGTAATTGCCATTGTCTCAACTACTCCTTCACTTGATGTCTCTTTTTTGAGTTGTGCGCTTGAGACTGAGCTTGATATGAACTGCTAAGGTTGTTGTAATCTTGCTCGTGTGAGAGTGCTGACTTAATATGTTGGGTTCTCACACCAAGGAAGAAGAAGGCTTAGAGGGCGGAAGCCCCTAAGACCTTGAGCAAAAGCACCTGGGTAACTAGGTCTCACGAGAGGCATAGTTAATTCCTTGGGGGTGATCGTGATCCTTGGGTGAAATTCCCTTGGATGGTCGGCATTTGCCATGATGTCGGTGCTCTTTTCTAGACCGGAGCCTCAGGCCACGTGACTCACGAATGACAAACGGGTTATGGGCCCACGCCTAGTGTGAGACATCGTTGTAAAAAGCATACAGGTTGCTCAGTAGCTAAGCAAACGTGAGGGGCGCAGACACTCTATCTCACTTACAGGTGCTCCTCTTTGGCCCCTCATCCAAGACCTCTCATCAGCCTGACATCGGCATCAACAGCAGGTTTACCAGAGGAGCCTCAACGGAAGCAGATCCGCCTCAACCGCAGGTACCATGGCTCCACCTACCGTCAAGGAGAAAGGCAAGAGCGTCGTTGAGGAAGGCTCATGGACCAGCACACCCATGGCCACCACTGGAGCCGTGACATCCACAGTAGAGGCAGGGAGTGGCATTCGTGTGCCCATCCCTAAATTTGATGGGACAGGGTTTTCGCTCTGGAATTGGTAGTTTGATATCATAGTCGATGACCGTGATCTCCTCTCCTACTTCACAGGGGAGGCTGCCCAACCACTTTCATTCCAACCAGAGGAGCTGGCAGTGTGGAAGCGGGCCAACAAGAAATGCATGGCCATTCTGGTCTCAACACTGTAGCAACATCTGCTCTCTCATATCTCTAGCCTCACAAGCGCAGCTGAGGCATACAAGAAACTATGCAAGATCTACTAGAGTGACTCCCTCGCCAACGGTTTGTTCATCCTCCAAAAGATGCTAAGGATGGAGCTGACTGAGGGCGAGGACGTCCTAAAACTCTTGCAACAGTTTGAGACTCTCCTTCAGCAAGCCAACATCATGGACTGGAGCCTTGAAGCCGACATGCAGGGGATGATTCTGCTCATGGCTCTTCCACCAAGCTGGGGCCCCATGATCATTGTGATTGGTGGCTGGCCAGAGGACCACGTGAAGTACTCCAACATCTCAAAGTACATCTGCAATGAGACTATGCGGCGTAGCCATAGCAAGGCCAACATCGCAGCCTATGCTAAGGGCGCAGCAGGCAGCAGCGGGAATAGCAACTCAGGGCAGCAGCAGGGGGTAGGCGGCAAGGGGAAGGGCAAGCGACGGCCTTGCAACTACCACAACTGTGGCAAGGCAGGGCACTGGGTATGCGAGTGCCGTGCTCCAAAGAAGGAAGGGATCAAGGGAGAGGGAGAGAAGGGTGACAAGGGAGGCAAGGGTGGGAAGCAGCACACCGCACTGATGGCACAAGGCATAACTGACGCTGACAATGTACTCCTAAAGCCAGGGGCCTTTGCACTTGACTCTAGCACAAATCACCATTCCACCAACAACAAACGGGGGTTCATCTCCATGGGCGCTTGCCACCTCAACTTTCGATGTGCTAACGGGAGGGTGGAACCAGCTGAAGGGGTGGGTGACAAGCTGGTCACCATCCAGGTGAATGGCCAAGAGGAGGAGCTCAAGCTCACCGAGGCAGTCTATGTGCCCAAATTCACTGCCAACCTACTCTCTGTTGGCAAACTTACTGACCGAGACATGATGGTCGTCTTCGACAAGAAGAGGGCCGTCATCCTTCCCACGTCGGCAGTGAAAATACAGTTCATTGCAAAGAGTGTGGTGGCAGATGATCCACGCGTGGATGGCCTCTACATCCTCCAAACTAAGGTGGAGGGTGGTGCCAAAGCTGGGGCAGCCATGACTGCTGGGTGCAGTCAGGTGGTAGAGGCAGAAAGCAGCCGCCCGTCAACAGTAGCAGATTTAACAAAAGCAGTGGAAGCTGTGGCACCCACCCAACCCGGAGCAGTCGCTGGGACTGCCACGGCATCGGAATCGAACTGTGGCCAATACCTTTGGCACAGGCGCTTGGCCCATGCTGCCCACTCCACGTTGGAGACAATGGGCAAGCACGAGCTGGTGCAGGGCTTGGCCTTGGGGAAGGGAGAGGGTGCGGGGAAGGGGAAGAACGTATGTGAGGCATGCCTAATGGGCAAGGCTAAGAGGAAAGGGCGCAAGGTGAACAAGCACGGAAATCTGGTGAGTGAACCTCTTGAGTTGGTCCACACCGACGTGTGTGGGCCAATGCGGACAGCCTCAGTCGGAGGCTGCAGGAATTTCCTCACCTTCACAGATGAAAAAACCAGGAAGATCTAGAAGTACTTCATGAAGCAGAAGAGTGAGGTAAAGGAGCATCTGCAGTATTTTGTTGCAATGGTTGAGCGGCAGACCGGCAACAGAGTCAAGGCCCTTCATTGTGATAACGGTGGGGAATACAAGGCGTGTGAGGGCTGGCTAGCGGAGCAGGGGATAGGTAAGAGAGTGCGGTACCTGAGTCGCCCGAGAGCAACGGTGTCGCTTAACGGCTCAACCAAACCATCCTCGGGATGGTAAGAACAATGTTTTATGAAGCAAAGCTGCCAGGAAGGTTCTGGGCCGAGGCTACTAGGACAGCGGCCTACATCATCAACCTCACACCTACATCAGCCCTTCGAGGAAAGGGGAAAAAGAAGTTGCCGCCGATGACCCCACAAGAGGCATGGTCGGGAAAAAAACTATTGTCTCACATCTGCGAGTGTTTGGCTGCCAGGCCTATGCCAAGAAGCTGACGAGGGAGGGTGCCAGTAAGCTAGACTCGTAGGCCAAGAAATGTCTGCTCTTGGGGTACGATAGTGCCCAACGCTCTTACATGCTCTGGGACCTACAAGGCAACAAAGTGATTCGTAGTAAGGACGTGGACTTCAACTAGGTTGTAGTAGGAGCAGAGCAGCAGTTCAAGGACGAGCTAGTGCCCAAACCGGGTGAATGGCCGGTTTTACTGGAGACAGGTGATGAGGCACTACATGGGTGGAGCATCAACAAGGCAACAGAGGCAAGAGGAGTGGTAGCTTCAGGGAGAGCCGCAACAGAGGACCCTGACGTTGATTCAGATTCTTCCTCCTCTGAGGAGGAGGACTCTTCCATCGAGGGAGAGTCTGTGGTGAGAGAACTGGAGCAGCAAGAGCAGTAGCAGCAGTCGCAGCAGCAGGCAATAAGGCGCAGCTTGCGCTTGTCTTTCCCGCCACGACAGTACGATGCTACAACCGGCAAGTGGAATGGTCTGAGTTACGCCTTTATGGCTCAGGGAGAGCCGTCCACAGTGGCAGAATCACTTGCTCTACCGGATGGGGCCAAGTGGAAGACCGCCATCGAAAGCGAGTTGGCATTGCACAAGGAGATCAGGAAATGGAAGCTGGTGGACCGGCCCGCTGGCGCCTACGTTGTAGGGTGCAAGTGGGTCATGGTCAAGAAGCTGAAGGAGGATGGGACCATCAACCGCCACAAGGTATGGCTGGTGGCCAAGGGTTTTGCGCAGTGGCCGAGGAGTGAGTACAACGAGACATACGCACCCATTGTCACCTTTGCAACGATCCGGTCTCTCCTCGCAAATGCAGTGGCCAAGAACTTGGAGGTTCACCAGATGGATGTAAAGAATGCCTTTTGCTATGGAAAGCTTGAAACAGGCCCCGAGGTACTGGTACCAGGTGATGGACGCCTTCATGGAGGGTTCAGGGTACGGTCTCTGCAAGAACGACCTCAGTATGTACGTACGAGAGGATGACGATGGCCTCGTCTTGGTGGCTCTTTACGTCGATGACCTCATAATCTGCGCATCATCGACAAAGTTGCTAAAGAACATCAAGATGCAGCTGAGCAGCCGGTTCCAAATGAAAGACCTGGGACCTCTTGAGTACTACCTAAGCATTAGTGTCACGCAGGATTGCTCAGCCGGCACCATCAGGCGCAGCCAGACCAAATACATTGACCACATTCTCAATTTTACGACATGGAGGACTGCAAACCCATCAGCACCCCCATGGCAGGAGATTGCATCCTAACCTCAGCTGCTGCCCCTACCAACAAAGCAGAGCCGGTCGACATGGCAGGCGTGCCATATCAGTCTGCCGTGGGCAGTCTAATGTACGCGATGGTGGCGACTCGCCTTGACATCTGCCACGCTGTGGGGCAGGTGAGCAGGTATGTGGCCAACCCTGGGACACAACACTGGCAAGCAGTGAAGTGGATCTTTTGCTACCTGAAGGGCACGAGGTACCTGGGAATCCAGTACGGTGGGGTGCCACCGTCGGAATCCTTGCGGCTCATGGTGTACACCATTGCAGATTGGGCCGGGAATGTCGATGACCGCAAGTCCACGTCGGGCTAAGTGTGCGTGCTGAACGGAGGAGCCGTGTCATGGGCGAGCCACAAGCAGGAGTGCGTCTCCCTCTCCACAGCCGAAGTAGAGTACATTGCTCTAGCAATGTACAAGTGTGCAAGGAGACAATATGGCTGCGTAGCCTGCTCCAAGAGATACGAGCACCTCAATCGGTCGCAACGGTGGTCAAGGTTGTCAATGCGCCGGATAGCAACGGTCTAGAAAACGGGTCCCGACATGGGAGGCCGCCAACCGCTCTTGGTATTGCAACCAAGATAACATATCACCCTCGAACGAGGGATCCACACTTTAGGTTCGTTTGGTTTGCAACCTCACGAAGTCCGCATGTTGGTCTTTAGTGTCTACCTTTGGTTGGACACTCTGTGAGGAGTCTCAAAGGCAAGAACTGTAAATGGATGCATGCAAGGTACAGGCTTTTATACTTGCAGAGCTTTGCTAAAGCTTCTGCTTGTAGTGGCTCCACTGGAGCCAACCTCATCCTACATTCCTACTTGGCGCGTCCTTAGACCGCCAAGTGTCATCCTCAAGCCAGGCTTTTAGTAAGCTTCATAGAAGCTTCCTGTCCAAGTTTTGGCCACAACAAAATGTGGCCGTCGCGGGGTTTGAACCTGCGATCTCTCGTCTGAGACTCCGGTGCCTATTCAACCATGCCAAAAAGGTATGGTTCCTATGATGAGCCACAGGGGACATACCCATTATGGGCAGTGCATTCCTGGCCCATCTCAGAACAGACCAAGGGGACATACTCCATAGAGCAGTGCATGCCTTGTCTGTATGTGTAGCTAGCCAGCTAGGCAGTGGACAAGGTGCACACTATTTCAACA
>SZWC01002963.1:0-11061 GCA_023375785.1 Penium margaritaceum | reverse complement strand
CCCCCCCCCCCTTTTGTGTTTCAGACCCAAAATGACGGGACAAGGAAAAACGATAATGGGCCTCTGGAGACTTGAAATCCTCTAGTCTCCGTGTACAGGTCATAGATGAAGATTGCCCCCATAGTGACACGGAGGGAGAAACCCTTCAAACGAGCTTTAGATGTCATTCTGTGAAATTTGACGACGAACTTAGTACAAGACCTAGAGACATGATATTTGACAGCAGTTTTTAGAGGAGGACGACCCTCGCTACTAACTGTAAGGGTTTTATGTGGCTGCTAGAGATATGAAATGGTGTGAGTAGCTGTAGTAACAACAAAAACACCATAGGGGGATATGTCGTCTATACTTATCCATTTCAAGTGCCAAAATGTGCGTTAAAAAGCTCTTCTTTATCCTTATTGTTCGTTTAAGATCCCTCTTCACTCCACGGGACTAGGTGGATTTTCGTGGAACGGGACATAGAGTGCCCACCCCCAAAACTACCAACCCTCCTTTATTTTCAAGGCTCCTTCTTCCCTCCTTACACCAGAAATTGAGGTTGTGTCTTTTCCCTAAGAATGGGGACTCTTATTGTTTGAAGGGAGAAGAAAAAGGAGGAAAATGACGCTTGTGGAAAATTTGGAGGCCTCTCCATTGCTGTGGGGCTCAAGAGAGACCTCTCTAAGGAGGCACGAGACGCGCCAAGAGGACTCAAGAGAATGCCAAGAAAGATAAGAAGGAAAAGAAGAAGACAAGAAGAATGAGGGAGGAGCATAGGAGGGTGCAAACTTGAAGTTAAAGTTGATCCACCTTCCCTCAACATCACCTTTTTGAGCGATGCTCAATTTTTTGTAGTCTTTTGGCCTTGTCCTTGCTTTGCTCTTCTAGGATTTTAGTTTGCCTAGTGTTTTGATTCATAGCTTATAGTATTGGCTAGAACCCACATGATAATGCCAACTGTGACGGCCTGGGAAGATACAAATGAATGTTATGTTTTCCTCACCGATCGTGAGAGTGAAGTGTCTTGAGGAGGAAACATCTCCTCGAGATCGTGGGATGACCCTCATAATGGTCTTCATGTGCTAGTTGTATGGATGAAGGAATACCAAGTGCTCAACCGTCCAAGACTGACATGGGCAAGATGGTGATGGCCTCACCACATGTCCTCGGCAGTTACCAAATCTTGGAAGCCCCCGCTGTGAGAATGGTTGCCACACCAACGATAATCATACCGCCAAAGGCAACCCGTGCTAAACTCAGTGACATTGAGAAGTGTACGGAAGCTGGAAAAGTGATGGATGAGCACGTCAACGTGCACATGGGCGAGCTCTAACGGATGACACGCTCAAGGAGGACCACCCAAACGTGGACCCCAACAAAGAGCACGATGCAAACGACAGCGAAGATGGCAAGGATCATAACCATTGCTATCGTTGTGCGGTAAACTCAAGCTGATTGCTCGAGAGGGACAAGATGCTCACCGAGTTGGAAGAATTTTCCGAGAGCACTGAGGCTGCCAACCATAGCAAAGGTACCTAAAGTAGTCACGTGAGAAGATCTCGCAAGAATGACTCGGATGATATCATAGCCAAGGCAATTTGCATCGGCCGTTGGAGGCTTGTTGAGTTGGTTGGCGAGATGGCGGGACAACACAAGATCAGAACCAACAGTGGAGGTACGACACCATCCGGAGGAGTGGGGGCTGACCTTCCTTCCTACAATCTTGCTATGATGTAGTAGATCCACATCCACTTAAGCGTCGTTGCTAATGGCAGTTTCCTTTGGAAGGCAGGACTCCATGGAGGCATGTACGCAAACCGTACCCTCTTCTAGTGGTTGAAGGTACACGGAAAGCACAAGGCCCTCAAGGCTATCGTCAATGCTCTGATCTACTAGCCCACGTTGGGCACATCATCACATATCTTGGCCGTAATCGCCAGCTGCACTGTCTGGCTGCTCAGGAGGCAACCCACCAATGCGACAACGTGGACAAGGCATTGTACAGTATGACTTAGGTGCGGATGTAGCAACGATCATAGCAGGGCATAGGTGCTGATGCCACCGTTGGTGGAAATAAGGACTTGCTTACCATGGTGACATTGGATCCAGTCATTAACACGTCCTTCCTTGAGAGTGTGGATATCTTTTAAAACAGGGTGAAGCTGGTCGATTGGTTGAATCGCATGGAGCACGCTCTACATGTCCCCAAGGTTTTCTCCATGAGTGGGACGACCTTGCCATGACACAGCTTTAAGACAAGGTCTTCAAGTACGTGGTCAAGGTGTAAAATGCGCAGCAACCACACCTCGAGTGGCAACCCATGCCGTTGGAAACTTTTAACACTATCATGTATAAGAAGTGTATCCAACGCAAGGAGGCATAGTGCGCCTTCAATAAGATTAAGGACTTCAGGCAGCTGTGTAGCTCACTTGAGGCCTACTTGAGCGAGTTCATCGCACTTGTAGAAGATGCCAAGAGCTTCACTAAGGACGATAGGACCCACATCTTCAAGTACCCGGAGTGTTCGCAACTTGAGTACTTGCGTGATGGTTTTTCCAACAAGAAGCTGAAAGACAAGACCACCATGAAGGCAATGGGGCCAGGCTTGGACAAGCTTGAGGATGTTTTGTAACTACATGAGTGAGGTGTATGCAGTGAGCCCAAAGAAATGTTAAGATGCACGGCCAAACATACGTGCACAATAAGGCCGCGACACACACATGGACACGGCAAGGGCTGGTGGTTGGGTCAGCCGGATAGCAAGCGGGGGTCAAGGAAAAGCAGCCTGCAAACCCTCCAAGCAAGAAGAGTGGTGGGCACAAGGTCCCTAACCAGAAGCACAGTCGTAAAAATGACGAGGTATAGGCGGGACGTGAGTTTCACAGCATAGCCTTCCACGATGGACTATGCCACAACTGCATGCATCCTGGTCACTTGAGGGCTTAGTGCCCTGAGGCTGCAGCATTGGCCGCAGCTGTGGCATCTTGTAGAGATGGTGCAGCAGGAGCCCGCAGACAGGGCCATGAATAGGGCTGCGGTAGCGGCAATAGATTTGGCCGTGGAAACGGGCAAGGTCGTTGAGTGGGTTTTCCCAAACCCTGAGTGACGTTATTGAGGACCACTGAAGGGTAAAACTGGATCACAAGTGTAGATTGATGTTTTCAAATGAGGATGTGAAATCTAGTCTAATCTAGTTTTTCATCAAGTCAAGATTTCTTTATTGTTTTCTCTCCTCCTATTGAACCTCATTCTACACTTGCTAACTGAGATTTCTCACTAAACCTTGTATATCCAGACAAGAAACATGATCGAACATGCCTAGTGGTGGTAACACCGACAACTATGCAAGATTTGTGAGATGCAATGATTGAAGCCAAAATCCTCATATCAATGAGCTCAATCACTTTTGCTGTAACTTCAGTTGATGAATTTGACCCAGTTAAATTAAAAAACTGGGAGGTGCTAGTCGAAACGTAGCCACAAGATGTAGAACCATGATGTGGGTGAATCATGGGGTTTACAGTACTCATCGCATCGATTTTGTGCTTACCACAAACTCTGCTTGCTGTCATTGAGCTTGTTCACTCGAAAGAGCCAAGGCAACATGAAGGTACAATTCAACCTAGTTGGTGCTCCCGTATACATGTTGGCTGACTCTTGAGGGGATGAATTCTTTGTCAGCCTTGGCTTCACTTAAAATGTGGCTTAAAGTACAAGCCATCAAATGGCACATTTTTTTACGATGACAAGAACACAATACCCATGATCGGTGCCTGACAAGGAAAAATTTGTATTCAAGGATACACATAGAATGTCACGTTGAAGGTACTCAACCATCTTGACCCATTCAATAAGGTATTAGGAAATCATTGGCTTCAGAAAAGCAAGGCTCTGATGTACTTGATCCTTTAAAGGGGATAGTGTCGCTTTACATTGATTTCAAGTACGAGATTGATATCGACCCAGCTAAACGTCCATGCTAGCGCGTTTGTGATGCAACTTAAAAAGACGTTCCCAGAAAGGTTGTTGATACTTCTTGGCACAGTTGCAGAAAGTGGAGGACGGCATGAAGGAAGACATGCAACACGAGATTAAATCTCAATTGGCAGAATTCATAGATTTTTTCCAAGACCCACTGCTTTACCTTCCACAAAAACGGCACATGGGCCACAAAATTCCGCACCAATCAGAGGAGGCTTCTTTGTTAAGACCCATGTATCATCTTAGTCTCGCAGAAACACGAGAGGCCAAACGTCAAATGAAATAGTACGTTGAAAAGGGTGGATTGAGCCAAGTTTCTCGCCGTACCGTGTGTTGATCTTTTTTTGAAAAAGAAAGATGGCATTTTACACATGTGCATAGACTATTGGGCACTAAACAAGAAGACGGTGAAGAATTGATTCCCCTTACTGAGGATTGAGGGCCAATTTAACCAACTCCAAGGAGCAAAAGTATTTCTATTCTTGGATTTGTCTGAAGAGTACCATCAAATATGCATCACCGAAGATGAGGTGCCCAAAACAGTGTCTTGAATGGTCATAGGTGTAATGAGGTGCCCCTGATTTTTCTAGCATACTCGGGGCTCGTCCAAGTTTTGGGGGCATGCTGGCCTTTTTCCGCTTTTTGGAAATCCAGGTCGCGGTTGAGCTCACCTTCTCTTGACCGCCGATGCGCGGAGGAGGAGGAGGAGGAGCGAGCGTGCGCGCAAGCACCGGCATGGAGTTCACGCAGGCGCTAGGGGGCTGTTTTGCGCGAACCCCCATGCGGCGTTCCGAACACGCCACGCGAGGGTGGCTGTTGCTCCTCGGTGAATAGTGTGTGGGACACGCTATCCGCCGAGGGGTTCTCTCAAGCGGGAGCTCCGGACATTGAGCACGGTCAACGGGAGAGCCCGGAATGGTGACTGCGACCATGCAACAGTCGGAGTACCACCAGTGGCGTGTCCAACACGGTGGCTACACCCACCGCTAGGAGGCACACGGGACCAAGGCGGTGGCTTGCCAAGAGACAAGACTGACCATCGATCTCGACGATCGACGGCCAGGGACTTCTCGCACAAGGCACTAGGTGCAAGTAGGGCACTGAGTTCAGGTGCAAGTAGGGCACATAGTACAGGTGCAAGTAGCTTGTTGTAGCAAGGTAGGAAAGTAGGCTGAGGCCTGGGCTAGCCGGCCAGACAGTATAAATACCTTATACTCAGTTCACTCTAAGAACCTGTGATTTTCCAGCTCTGGCTTCCAGACTTCTCCAATTCTATGCTTCCGTTGCGACTATGCTCTCCACATGTTAAAGCTTATTATGCAAAGAGCACACCCTCTCATAATGGGATAATAATAGTACTCAGTTTTGTGCTTTAGGCTAACAAAAGCCCCGACAACCTTCCAAGGAGAAATGAACCAAACGTTTACCACGCAAGTAGGTTAGTTTGTCTTGGTTTACCTGAACGACATCCTAGTTTTCTCCAAATCAATGGAAGAGCACATAAAGTATCTGTGCAAAGTCTTTGTCATCCATCAGGTACAGAAGTTCTATGTGAAAATGAGCAAGTTCAAGTTTCCACAAGATGAGCTTGAATACCTGGGACACATCCTTGGAAAGGATGCTCTCCATATCAACACAAAAAAGGTCCAGGTTGTGGTCGATTGGCCACGTCCAGAATATTCTAGGGAGAACTAGTATTTTTACGGCCTTACAAACCAATTTTGGCGGTTTCTACAATGGTATTTGACTCTGATAGCTCCGCTAACCATGCTCACATGATAAGGCAAGTATTGGGAATGGACATCTGACTATGAAGGATTTTCTCAAAGTCAAATAGCTTCTATCCGCAGCACCCGTCTATGCTCTTCTAGATCCATCGCAACCATGGAAGAAATGTTGTGATGTACTGGTAGTAGGACATGGATGAGTCCTCATGCATAATGGTCAGCTATTTGCGTATGAGAACTTGAAGCTCATCCTCATGGAAATGCGGTACATGATTGGGGACCAAGAGCTCCTTGCAGTGGTACACACTTTCAAGATATGGCATTGCTACCTCAAGGGAGCTGAGGGGGGTGTGATAGTCAACACAGATCACAACCCATTGATGTTTTTACAAATGCAACCTGATCTATCAAGAAGACAAGCACATTAGAGAATACACCTGAGCCAATTCTCATTCATATGGGAATACTTGCGTAGATGCGTCAATGTGGCCAATCCACAAAGCCAAATTCCTATGGACATTGAAGAAACAACAGAGGTCGGTGGGTGCTTTATGGCCATTGCGACATCTACAATGCAGACACCAGATCCCCTTACACCTCTCCAACAACCATCCCGAGAGATTATCCACTATAATGCCTTTGTAGATAGGATCTGGATGAGAAACTGTTTGGATTCTTGGTTCCAAGACTCTCAGAATGTAAAGAAGTACAAAGTAATGGAGGCTGCAGGAGTCTTTTGGCACGGAGAATAAGTCGTTGTACCAGACTCGGGAGAAATTCAAGTAAACATTTTCTCCTAGTTCTACGACCTACTGGTCATAGGTCATGTGGAATCTCAAAAGACAAAGAGGACCCTCTTGGACCAATGTTAGTGGCCATGATTGAGTGTTGATGTTTGTAAGTATTACATAACATAAGAACCATGTCTTCAAAAGAAAGCTAGTAGAACAAAGCCTGCTCGACTCCTCCCACAGCTTCCCATCCATGTGGTTCTAAGGGAGTGCATCACAATGGTCTTTATTACTGGTCTTCCAAACACAATCAGTGGCCACAATGACATGCTGGTGGTTGTAGATCTTCTTACAAAGACAACAAAGTTTCCTCCTACCACCACTGATGTGAACGTAAAGGCCATCGCTCGTCTCACTTTTGAGGATGTTGTAAAATAACATAGCTTACTGTTGTGCAATGTTTTTGACCAAGATGGAAATTTTGTTCATACGTTTTGGAAAAAGATGCATGAGTACTTTGGCAGCAAGTCACAAATGTTGACAGAATTCACCTTCAAACTGATGGACAGATCGCGTGCATGAATTGCACTCTGGAGTAGATGATTTGCATGCATGTGGATACTGCCATGAATGAGTGGAAGGAATTCCTAGCACTGACTGAGTTTGCGACAATCAACTTGGTAAACGAGTTCACAAAACTCACAATGTTTGTGTTGAACAGTGATCAGCATCTTGTGGTGTGCTCTTCATTGGTTAAGAGTGGGAGTACAATGGGATAGGTTCCTCATGCTCAAGCCTTTGTCGAGCACATAGGTTCCTTCTTACAAGAGGCAAACGGTCATCTTCAAGCTACATGACAATAACAAAAAACACATGCTGACAAAAGTCGCTGTGAGATGTCATTTGACATTGGCAATAAAACACTCCTTAGCAGGAAGAACCTTTGGCTAAATTCGCTAGGGACGAGAAAACTTGTACCAAACGACCCATGACTTCTTGGCGCAACTTCTCGAGGCAATGACTCACAATGCTACATTACATGTGTTGCTCAACTCCACTAACCAAGACCTGATACATCCCTCATTTTACTTCTCTTTATTGTATTTATGTACTCGACACATCCAACACTTGTCATCAAAGTACACATCTTGTGGAACATAAGTTATCGAATTGTCCAAATTCCTCCACTTTTCTTTTGCTCCGCACCTCATCCGTGTGAACTATCCATGTTCTAAGAACCTTCTTCGAAGCTTCCCAGCCTTGATGCCGCTAACGTGGTGACATTTTCCATTCAGTTGATGCACTAGTGTGACTTGTTGTTTCTCCGTCTCCCGCACTGAGGTCATCTTCAGAATTCACAAAATGGCATCCACAGCTCGCTCGAGGAGATTTCCCCTCCATGTCACTCTGGGGGCAATCGTCATCAATGAACCGTGTATGGAGACTTCAATGTATCAAGTCTTCAGAGGACCATTCTTTAATTTTGCCTTGTCCCCTCGTTTTAGGTCCAAAGCAAGGGGGGTATTACCCCAAACTCGTGAGTTTGCACGAGGTTTCCAGTTTTGACACTCATGGTTCGTCCTGAACGAACTCAAGTCATGTTTTTGACGCGTCTGCACAAAATCGTGGCATGCCAAGCACGATCAGTGATTTTGCGCCAACACTTTGCCTTTGTCTAACGTCTCGTTTCTTACAAGTATCCCTTGTCCTCTCTTGCTCTCACTTGCAAGGAGGGCAAGCGAGGGCAAGGGCACGAGGCCACGAGCCTTGCCCTTAAGGCCCTCGTGGCCTCTCAGCCGCCGATCAAGCCACCAGCTCAATCAGCGACTGGTGGCTTACCATTGGGCGGCTGGCCGGTTGTTGGTGTGTCATTTCAGTGTACACGATGACCTCTGGGCTTCCTGGACACACATCATCTTCTGCAAGTGATGGACTTGGCAGCATTCTACGAAACACTCTCCACCAGCATGAGGAGTCGCCATGTGAGGAGGCAAAGGAGCAGAGCTGTTCACAGTCAAGCAGCAAGGCAGGCAGCAGGATCTTTTGCCTCGGATGTTGTTTCATATTGTTGTGTGCTTTTAGAAGGGGGAGGGGGGGGAGGAGGCTTCCTAGGATGTTACTAGAAAGCCCGGATGCATGCTGCTGATAGTCTTTGAGAAAAGTGACCATTTGAGGGTCAGGCTCGAGATCGGGCAAGTGGACAAAACCCACAATCGTTGGTGAGCTCGCTGCCCACCCAATCGTGGGAAGCGAGCTCTTGCTCCATCCATTGCTTCCCTCTTACCACACTACGTGTGTTCCCTTATGTTTGCAACTCAAGAGAATTCTCAACCATGGCGTTCACTATCTCTTAGACACCTCTTTGCACTACCACCCTCTCTTTATCCCTCTCTTTCACATCCTACTGGTATCAGAGCCTGAGGGAAGGAGGGGCTGTTTGCAAGCAAGCTTTCCTTCGATTCTTGTTGCGGTTTGTGCCACCACAACAGCCGTGGTGGCTTTTGTTTCTGCCGCCTTGACTTCTGCTGCTGCGCCATAGCAGCACCTTGCTCTTGACGTGACGCTTGGCACAGCAGTGCCTCCTACGCCAAGGACAGCAACAGTGCGGCCAGGTGAATCCGCCTCCAATCACTGCCATGATCTCCAGCTGTGGCAGAGGCAGGAAGGTCCACACATCCCCTCCTGTATCTGGCTCCTCCATTGCAGCCGCCGCATTTTGTGCAACCGTTCCACTCATTTTAACCAACGCATCGAGTACCGCTGGCCAACTTTGTGCTGCAGCCGCCCTTCCGGAGCTCTGTAATGTGCATCCTTTACCGCCACAGCCGACCTATCGCCAACTGCAGCTGGCTCCCTTGCTGTAGCCGGTTCACCTGGCGCAGTTGGCTCATTTTCTGTGGCTGGGTTGCACTTCGCGGCTGCAGTGGGCATTCATCTAGGCCATAGCCACTCTGCTGCAGCAACGCTGTACATCTCCACCACTACAGTCCGCACTGTAGTGGGCTGCACTACCGCCGGCCCTTCCGCCGCTAGCAGTGCCTCTTCCACTGCTGCAAGCTGCAATAGCTACCTCGCCGACATCGTCGCACACCTTCAACCATCTGCACACAGCAGCGTTAACTAATGTCCCCTTGTCACACTGGCATACGTGGGATGGACAGGAAGTGGTGAGGGGTGTGCGAGGCAAGAGGAGATGCACCACACCTGGTGGCATTTTGCTACCGACGTCGGCCCTGTTGCACCATCTAGTGCTCCATCGTCAACACTGGCATCATCACGGCCTGAAAGGATAAGCTACTCATCCCTTTCCAGCGGTGCCAACCCTGACAATGCTTCAGCCGCTCACATTGACATAGACGCACGTGCCACCGTTATACCTTACGCACTAGCATTCTATGACTTGGCTTGGAGGGTGATTGATGCAGCAGCCTCAGCTTCCGCCACATTAGCAACAAAAGTGTGCGCCGCACGTGCACCGGCACTCACATCGGCTGGCCGTGCCACTGAGGCTTACACTGAGACTATAGTGGCACATGGGCCATTAGCTGCTGCTACAGCAGATCTTGCCATGCCGCTCTCAGCAGCAGTAGCGGCTGTTGTTTTAGTAGCAGCATCAACAGCTTCCGCCACAGCCTCTGCTGCATCATCCATCCACGTCTCTACGGCACCAGCTGTTGTTGCCGTCGTAGCTGATCCCTCCTTCATCAACACCCTCCTCATACCCTCCTCTCCACTTTAGCTGCGGTCTCCACCCTCTTTGCTTTGGTCCTCTCAGGCAGCTTCTGTCTGATCGTTCTCTTGGTTTTGTCCTTTTCCATCATCAGTGCAGCCACCACCACCGTTGTACCACCTCTTTCACTCCCTCTCGTCGTCTTGCCTAGGGCTTGCTCTCTTGGCCCGCCCCCCTCTGCTCTTGTGCCCTGATTCTTATCTGTTCCTGGGGTGCTTCCTTTGGGTCGAGCTATTGTGCAGCACAGTGAAGACTGTGCTTTTAGCAATCTTGACTATCCCACGCCCACTGGGGCTGGGAAAAATCTACCAATTTTTTCTTGGTAGAGTGATTTGTCATCACCATGCCTGGTGACAATGAGTCCATCATTGTAGAGTTGCAGCGTAAGCTGCGGCTTGCTTGTGAAGCCCAGCGCACAATTGAGCAATACCTACAGGTGTAGCAAGATGATCACGATAAGCTTGTCAATGAGGTTGCTATATTGGTCCTCGCACACATGTCCACTGCGTCTGTTGCTGCAACAATCACCACCCCTGCTGCAGGTTCTACCTCCTCTAGCTCCACGTCTTCTCATCCCTCTGATGTTGCCGCTAATTCCCCTCTACCACCTCGCCAGCATGACTTTCACTCCCAGCCGCCTGCTCTCACTCCCGGCTTGGCCTTTTCCATCTGGGTCATATACTTCAATGTGTGGGCTCAGTTGGAGCAACTGTGGGAGTACTACTTCCCCGTCGACTCTGATGCTGATCCGTCCTTTGTGCCACACTGTGCTGAGTCCGCCCACACAATGCATGCTCTCATTGCCGTGCCTGATAACCTCACTGAAGAGAGAAAAACTTACAACGCCGACCCTGCCGCCCGCTCTGCAGTGAACTTTGTTGGTGCTTATGCCTTTCTGCACTGCCACTCC
>SZWC01002962.1:188456-211233 GCA_023375785.1 Penium margaritaceum | reverse complement strand
CACCATCTGGCATCTTGGCATGAAATTGGGCTGCCAGGCGGTCAGTCAGCCAGCTGGTTGCTCTGTTCAGTTGGCCCATCCGTCAGTCCTCCTGCTGTATGTTCGTTGACGTGATGGTGAGGCCGTACGCCCATCCGTTGGTCAGCCATTGGTCAGCCACTGGTCTGTCAGTCACGTGGTCGTTGTTCCGGCTGTCTGGCCGGCTGCGCGGTTAGGTGTTCTGTCAAGCGGTTGTCGAATTGGTCTTCCGATTGGTTAGACAATCCATCGTTCAATCTGCCGGTCTGTTCGCCTGTCCGTCTGTGTCCGTGATTCCATCCTGCTGTCCATCCGTCTGTCCATCCAGCTGTCAGTGGCTTGGGAGATCCGTCATTCGGTCGGCTCGTCAGTTGGTCTGTCGGTGGTTGGTTTCGTTACTCGGCCGGCTTTCCAGTCTGTGTGATTATCGGGCTGTCAGTTGGTCAGTCTGTCTGTCGGTCAGTGGGCAGGTTGCCAGCTGCTGTTGCCAGCTGCTGTTGCCAGCTGTTGTTGCCAGCTGCTGTTGCCAGCTGCTGTTGCCAGCTGTTGTTGCCAGCTGTTGTTGCCAGCTGCTGTTGCCAGCTGTTGTTGCCAGCTGCTGTTGCCAGCTGTTGTTGCCAGCTGTTGTTGCCAGCTGCTGTTGCCAGCTGTTGTTGCCAGCTGTTGTTGCCAGCTGCTGTTGCCAGCTGTTGTTGCCAGCTGCTGTTGCCAGCTGTTGTTGCCAGCTGTTGTTGCCAGCTGCTGTTGCCATCTGCACACGGTGGGCCCGTCCATGCTCCTTTCCCTCCTATCCTTGTGCTACTTGCAGCTGTGGTATGCGCCATCAGCCCCAGTCGAAGGCGGTGGCGTTGGCAGCAGCAGTGGCAATGGGAAGGTTGCGCCGCGGCCCTCTGAGCGCGTCGCACGTCTGTTGCTGCTGCTACGGGCCGCTGGTTGGGTCCCTCTGCAGCTGGCACAGGCCACAGCAGCGCTGCCGGTGCTGCCCCCAGCAGATGTGCGAGACCTGCTGCTGCTTGCATGGTGGTGCATGCACCATGCTTCTGACTGGGCAGCCCAAGACATCCAGCAGCAGCAACAGCAGCAGCAGCAGCAGCAGCAGCAACGGGGTTCTGCTCCCCATGGATTCTCTATTGGCAAAGCGGAAGCGTCTGCCGTGGAAGGTGGAGGCGACAACGAGGCCGCAACTGGATGCACTCGGTCGGCAATCGTGAGGGCAGAGTGGGAGCGCCGGCTCTTCACGATCTTGCGGCGGAATGTTGGAGTGCTGGGAGGTGCTCTACTTGTCCGCATATTGTCCGGTCAATGGGCATGATGTTTTCTAACTGGAACGGGTGATTTTGGTTTGCTTCGGGAGGTGCAAACTGGGCTGCTGCCGTTGGGAGTAAGCAAGTTTGAACAAGTTGATGCTTTTCAAAACTTGTTCAAGTACGAGTGTGAAGCTAACCAATGACCAATGTGGTGGAGCCCTCCACAAGTGGTTATGATTGAGCTCCTCATGACACGGTCAGACTCTGAAGGCCATGATGACGATATGCCCTTGCTTGTCATGTCATGGTAAATACTGTCATGCTGGTCTCAATGACCTTTGGACTGGACTTGGTTGGAAGCTTCCTAACGCTGCTGTTGCTGGCACTTCAATGCGGTTGGTATGCACAATAACACATAAATCATATGCAAAAATGGTGAAGGTTTGAGCGCAAACATGCGTATTGCTGCATAAGCTTCAGAAGTTTATAAGAGATATGGACATCTAAGAAGCTCATTGTGGAAGTGGCTGTCGGTTTGCATGGGGGATTATGCAAGCGTCATGATTAGTTTGTTGATTGTGTGTCAGTCTCGGTGACCTCTTGACTTAACGTCACTCACTTGCAGGTACGCTGTGACGGTTGACGACTACAGACAATTTCCGCTTCACTTCGCACCCTTGTAGCTAGCCTAGAATAGCGAGTGGGGAGAGGCAAGAGCACGTCACAATGCGCGGTAGTGTGGGTAATGTGCCATGGCTCCGTGCGGAGAGGTTAGAGCAACAACGAACGAAAAGTACATAGAGCTATTACGAGGAGGGAGCGAGCGAGCGAGCAGCGAGCTCGATCTCGCTCGCCACCCCCGAAACTGGTGGACTCGACCCCACCTGCCCACAGAAAAGTTTCCTAGCATAATGTAGGTCACTGGCCAAGCAGATATCTAACTAGAGGGTGAACCCGGTCAAAAGATTCTAGGAAGCTTCCTAGCACGCTTGCCACTGACTGGGCGTCAGCGCTCAGTCAGCTCGCGGCGTCAACACAGGTCGATCGCGAAACGGCAAGGGTTTGGCTAGACGACACGACACAGTGTCAAATGTGCTTCCATTGATAAACACATGCAGAGAGAGATAACAAATGACAAGTCCATGGCATAAAAACCTGCCGCGGCGCACGACGGGTGTCGCACGCTGCAGTGCAAGGTTTGTTCTAAAACTGGCCCAAAAACACTGTTTTGGCCGTAACTCTGCGCAAACAAATCACAACACTACGCCGTCTGAACCTAGAGATGCAGAATCTTGAGCCGGACGCTGCGACTGGTCACACGCATAAGTCCAGCACCGATCGGTGGACAGACAATGCAAAACATGCAAATCGGGCTCAAGAGCCAGTCCACCGAGAAAACTCTAGCGTCTGCAGAAAAAACCGCAAAGCACCCCGGCAAGTACCCAGGGCGTCGTGGCAGCTCTCTGGCAGCTGCTGGTGGATGGAGCCACCACTCGTCGGTGCTCCGACGCCAGCTGCGTGCGCATCAAGGATAGGCTGCAGAACAACTGCAGGAGGTCCGAGACAGCATCCACGACGATGGGGCAATCGTCGGTCAGCTCCGAGAAGGTAGTCCACCACCTGCCGACGCGTCGGTGTCTCCGGGGTCCGCATCCGGGACCATGTCGTCGCGCTCTCCTGTACCGCTGCTCTCCTTGCCGTCTCTCGTGACAGGTGGAAGCTACACACACGAACACTCCCCCTGGCTGACACAACTCTCAACACATCGATGTCTGAGCGAAGGCAAGAGATGATGGCTCAGGCAACCAATCATAGCGAGCACTGATCAAACATACCAGAGCACAGGGTCTCCTCGTGACAATGGTGCATCCCACCAAATGCCCGGGTCTCGACCATGCACGAAGTGAAACACACCTACGTGTCAAACATCATGCAAGAGAGACAGAGAAACAAGGTCTCCTCGTGACCCCGGAAAATGTCTCCGAGTGTCCGGGTCTCGACCACATCATGCATGGATCATACATAACACATGTAGGCAATGGGTCTCCACATCACACTGGTAGAACTCAACAGGTGCGCGGGTCTCGACCAGCATAACCTTGCATGGATCATAGCATCATGCCGCACCCCAAGTAACCTCGCTGTCCTCAAAAGGGTGTCAGGCCAAAGTCCACACACCAACACCCCCCCTTGGGCTGGAGAGACTGACAGTACGAGGAAAGCTGATGGCTGCTCCCAACACAATCCGTGAGGAGAGAGCACGGCTCCCCCATGGCCACATACCCCTGTACAGCAATAGCAAGGGAGACGACGATGCTGGTGGTATGTGCTCGCACAGAGCCTCACCCAGGAGCGGCGTCGTCGCAGTCATCGTCATCGCTGTCGTAGTCGTCACTACTGTCGTCATCTGCTGATGTAACTGGTGCAGCGCTAAGGGTCTCCTCCAAAACAATCGCCTGCTATATGGCCTCCAAGTGCTGAGCTGCATATCGCCTCGCGGCCTCCGCAGCGTCGAGGCACGTGTGGAGCCCGACGAGCTCTGAAGCGGCAGCCGACCGGCTGGCTGCCTCTGCGGCATGTTGACGGTCAGTCGCGAAACGAACCTGACGGAGGACCTCGATAGTGTGCGCGTAGGCACGAGCCAGAGCCTCCTGTAGCCTCGCGGTCTCACCCCGTAGGAGGGAGTGGAGTTGCGCCTGCTCGTCGCACAAGTCGACGTCCTCTACGTCAGTCGTCGACTGAAGTGCCATCAGGCCACGAGGTGCTGGTAGAGCAGGAGTGCAAGACAATGAGTCGCCAGGTAAGTCGTCTGGGGCTGTAGGAACGATTGCTGCAAAGGCACCTGCTGCTAGTGACACACCTGTCGCTCGGCCGCCAGCTGCTGGCTGGGCGTCGGCATGTGTAGGTATAGCTGCATCCGCGGCGACGTCGTGGTCATTGAAGGTGCGATCAGTACCGTGGTGCTCCTCGTGACCCCTGGTGCGCAGCCCATCATCCACTTGCTGCTGGAGGTCAGCCTGTCCTAGACGTGCATCCTGTAGCGACCACTCAGCTACCTCGAGATGCCTGTGTATATCCTCCACACACTCCTCGATAGTCCGTCGTGCTGGAACATCCACGGTGTAACAGTGGCTGCTAGCCTCCCGGAGCTCGACCATGGGACTCTGCACGTGAGCCTCCGCTTGAACCACCACTGCCTCCTGCTCGTCGACCGCTGAGCATAGGCGCTCGGGTATAGGAACTGTAGCCACCACTGTAGCTGTGTCATCAGCTGGAACCGCCATGGTGTCAGCGACATCGGTCAGGGCAACGAGGAGACGGAGGTCCGCAGCTCGCTCTGAATCCTCCATGTTGCACACGCGGACGTCTACTGTCACCGAGGGGCCATCTCGTGCTAGTGCCACGGCTATTGCAAATACGGCAGTGCACTGGGCCTCTACGTCTGTCACCGACTCCGTGTCTGACCAATCCCCCATGTACGACTCGTCGTCCTCACAAGGGGTGTCTGTCCCCTCCTGGCGGCCAGCCACATGCTCCTGCCGTCGAGCATTATCCCGTGCATCAATCATGTGTTGTCGTGTGGTCGTCGGTGAGCACTCCAACTCCCCACCGGCCGACGGACTGGGAAAAACCAGGAAGGAGGGGCGCACCAACCCCGCGACTGAGGATGAGGGAGACGGATCTGCTGCAACTCCTGCCACCGCCATAGTAGCTGCTATTGACCCGGCCATTTTCAGGGTATCAACAACCTCTGCTGCCTCTCCTACTCCCTCTGCCACATCCGCTGCAATCTCCAACTCTATCTCTCAAGCTGACTCAGCGTCAGACCACTCCTCCTCGGACAAACAGTCCTCCACCAACTGAGTGTGCCGTAAGCCTCCGTCTGCTGCCTCAGTCCTCGGCTGCAAGGTAGTCGTCGTCGGACACTCCATCCCCCCCACGACAGACACACCGCCAGAAGGTGAAAGGGGGTGACACACCAATCCTGCAATCGGAGACGATGGAAGCGGCTCCTCGGTAACGTCCATCACTGCTGGTGATGCTGCTGTCCACACTGCTACTGCTGGCTGGGTACATCTAGCCTGTCGAGCCATCCGCTGTCTCGCTCGACGAGTGCGTGCACAAGGGGTGCCGGCAGAAGTGACGGCTAAGATAGCGACGGGGTCGGAGGTCGGGATGACACCGACTGACTCAAGGACAGAGCGGAGGGCGTCAGACGTGGAGCCGAGGTCTGGTGACGACACTGTAGGAGGTGCGGATGGCGAGGAGGGAGACAGGGATGTCTGCAGCGGCATGGTGGCAACAGCCCGCTCAGAGAGTACATGGTCTGTGAGCTGTTGCACCATGCGCTTTAGACCCTGGAGCTCACCGTACAACACCGACATAGCTCCACTGAGGGGTGCCACAGTATCGGCTGGGAATGTCTTTGAGTTCGATGGTGAAGACGAAGGGTGGGACCGTATCCAAGGCGGTCGCCACAACGTAGGACGCTGGCGACACTGGCGCCATCCATGGTACCGATCCCCACAGTAGTAGCAGGCAAAGCCGTTGGACGCCTGAGGCATATGCCACGGCTGAAATTGCCACTGTGGACGCGGTGCCGGCGACGTATGTAGAGCCGGTACCAACAACAGCACCGGCTGCGCTCCTCGCCACGCTAGTCTGCTCATCTCCGGAGCTCGGCGTGGGTGAGTGCACACGACACTTGCTCCCGCTGGCACAAGGCCACAGGGGGAGGTGAGCAATCGAAGCATGATCTCTCAGACGTGCTACGACACCGTCACGAGGACGGTCACCACCGCGCTAATGGTGCGCTACTGTGCGACTCAAGTGTGCGACCTCAAGTCGCCTTCAGTGTTGATTCTGCATCGGGTGCCGTCGTCAGCCGACGGCTGTGGCCTCAAGCCACCTTCGCTGTTGCTCCTACGACTGTGACTCTCGCGGCGGATGATGCTACAGCGGTTCCCCTCGTCAGATGACGGTGGTGGCCTCAAGCCACAGTTAAATGGTAAAATGTTAAAAAGAACACAAAACAACTTGTTTTTTTTGGTAATGGTGCCACCTCCTCGGGTGCCCCCTTTGGGGTTGTCTAGGGTACCCCACTCGAGGAACCCCCCCTCCTTTCTATCCTCTCCCCCTCCTTTTGTTTTTCCGATCTGGCTCCACCCTCGCAGCGAGCGCAATGGAGGGGGAGGCTCGCTCCCCCCCTCACGCGCAGCCGGCCGGAGGCCGCCCGTCGGCCTCCCCTGCCCCTCTCGGCCGGCGGGAGGCCGGCGTTTGGCCGACACGTGCCGGCTCGTGCGCCGACGCTCGGCCGGCGCTCTGTTGCGTCCCCGTTGGCACGACAAGCCCGACCGAGGCCCCCCCCCTCCGACGGGTCCCTCGCGTCGGGTCCCCCTCAGGCCCGACAACAGCAGTCGCTACAGCAACTGCTGCTGCGGTTGCTGCAGCAACTGCTGCTGCTGTAGCTGCTGCCTGCTGCTGCTGCAGCTGCTACCTGCTGCTGCTGTTGCTGCGGCTGCTGCTGTGGCTGCTGCTGCTGCTACTGCGAACGCTGCTACAGCAGCTGCTGTAGCTGCTCACTGCCACCGCTGCTGCTATGGTTGCTGCCCGCCGCCGCTACTGCTGCAGGTGCGTGCTGCCGCCGCCGCTGCTGTGGCTGCTGCCCGCCGCCGCTGCTGCGGTTGCTTCTACGGTTGCTGCCTGCTGCTACTGTTGCGGCTGCTGCCTGCTGGTGCTGCTGCTGCGGCTGCTGCCCGCCGCCGCTGCTGCAAGCTCTTGCCGCCACCTTGTTGCCACTGCTCGTAGCCTCTGACGCAAGCTGCTGCTGCGAGCTGCTTCTTCCTTCTTTTTTTTCTTTCTTTGTATACAAACCGGTGGCCAGACATGGCTGCTGCTGCCACCCGGTACTGCTGTTGTACTGGCTGCTGCCCGTAGCCGCTCTCGCTGCAAGTGCTTCACGCCGCTGCTGCTCCTATGGCATTGTTGCTTGCAGCTGCCGCCGCTGTCTCCGCTACCTCTGCAACGTAGTCGCAGTGGGTCCCTCCAGGATGTGTTGCTACTGCTATGGGTGGCTGCCACTGCTGCCACTCACTGCTGCTGCTGCTGCTGCTGCGTCTCAGCTGCATAGCAAAACAAGCTGTGGCTCGTTTGCTCCAATACCATGAAAAGATTCTAGGAAGCTTCCTAGCACGCTTTCCACTGACTGGGTGTCAGCGCTCAGTCAGCTCGTGGCGTCAACATAAGTCGGACGCGAAACGGCAAGGGTTTGGGTAGACGACATGACACAATGTCAAATGTGCTTCCATTGATTAACACATGCATAGAGATATACAAATAACAAGTCCACAGCATAAATACCTGCCGCGGCGCACGATGGGTGTCGCATGCGGCAGTGCAAGGTCTGTCCTAAAACCGGCCCAAAAGCATTGTTTTGGCCGTAACTCTTCGCAGACAAATCAGAACGCTATGCCGTCTAAACCTAGAGATGCAGAATCTTGAGGCGGACGCTACGACTGGTCACACGCATAACTCCGGCACCGATCGATGGACAGACAATGCAAAACATGCAGATCGGGCTCAAGAGTCAGTCCACCGAGAAACCTCTAGCGTCTCCAGAAAAACCGCAAAGCACCCCGGCACGCACCCAGTGCGTCGTGGCAGCTCTCTGGCAGCTGCTGGTGGATGGAGCCACCACTCGTCGGTACTCCGACGCCAGTTGCGTGCGCATCAAGGATAGGCTGCAAAACAACTACAGGAGGTCCGAAACACCATCCATAACGCTGGGGAAGTCGTCGGTCAGCTCCGAGAAGGTGGTCCACCACCTTCCGACGCGTCGGTGTCTTCGGGGTCCGCATCCGGGACCATGTCGTCGCGCTCTCCTGTACCGCTGCTCTCCTTGTCGTCGCTCGTGACAGGTGGAAGCCACACACACCAACACCCGGTTACGCTCACGGTGGCACATCGTGCATGTGAGGCCGGCAAGCTCTGCTTGAGCCACACCATGGCTCGTTTTCCAAGAATGTGGTCACGACGAACCACCCGGCGAAGTCGTCTCTCTCTGGTCAGTCACCTGACCAGAGAGAGATGGAGGCGCGAGAAGCTCGGGCAGCGGCAGCAAGCGTGGCGGCGGTTGCTGCTATAGCGTCTACAACCGCGGATGCCGTGCGCGTAATCCTGGTGGCCACGGCAACAACATCGTGACCTAGGACAGAGGACACGCGAGCAACTGCGGCGTCCACCCCAACGCTAACGTGCGGATGCTCGACCCCCCCAGGAGAATAGGAAAGAGGAGAGCTTACTGGAATGGAGGGTTGCACTGGATGTGGTGGTGAGGCTCATGTTGTCTCGGCAGAAGCGGCGCCGCGGTGGATGTGGCGTTGGCGCGCCGAGCTCTCCCCGGAGTAGCCGCCAAGGGGAGTGGCGCCGACAGCCTCCCAGTGCGCCAGCGTGACGGCTACCACCACCAGACGATGGTGTGGAGACTGCTACAAGGCCACTGGATGTGCGCCAAGAGAGGCAGTAGTACAGCTGCACGTCACGTCGCTTGCTGCTGCCGTCACGTTGCTTGTGCGGCTGCAGGTTTGCAGAGGAGAACATGTTGCGGCTGCTCCTGTGGGTGGGGCTTCGGTGCCGCTACTCTACGGTGTGGCCCTACGTTAAGAGAACCGGCCATAGTGAGCCGAGGGATGCAAGGAAGTAGGAGAATCCCGCCTACTGTGCCAGTCACACAAGAGGGGTGGGCGGCACTGAGAGAGAGGATGGCGGACGAGTGAATGAACGCCCCCCTCCCCTTTTTGGTTTCCTCTCGCAAAATTTTCCGCAAAGGGCGGACCATTGCAGAGAGGGGCGACGTCCTATGCTCGCGTTCGACGAAGAGGAGGCGGGCGTAGAGGGTAGAGGGAGGAGGAGGTTAGAGCAGGAGGAGGCTCTCTTCCCTTAGGGCCTCAAGCGGGGTGGGTGCGTGACACCAAGAGAGGACGTCGCGCAAAAGGCCGAGGATCCGCAGACGGCGGGTCGATCCGTCATCCGTCGCTCACGCACTTGCTCTCATACCAGTAGCTAGCCTAGACTAGCAAGTGGGGAGAGGCAAGGACACGGCACAATGCACGGTAGTGTGGGCAATGCGCCATGGCTTAGTGTGGAGAAGTTAGAGCAACAACGAACGAAAAGTACTGAGTCACAAGCCACAGAGTTGTTACGAGGAGGAGGGAGCGAGTGAGCGAGCAACAAGCTCGATCTTGCTCGCCACCCTCGAAACTGGTGGATTCGACCCCACCTGCCCACAGAAAAAGTTTCCTAGCATAATGTAGGTCACTGGCCAAGCAGATATCTGGCTAGAGGGTGAACCCGGTTATGCTCACGGCACATCGTGCATGAATGCATGTGAGACATGCATGTGAGGCTGGCAAGCTCTGCTTGAGCCACGCCATGGCTCGTCTTCCAAGAATGTGGTCACGATGAACCACCCGGCGAAGTCGTCTCTCTCTGGTCAGTCACCTGTACCAGTGGTGTGAGTGTGCAACGAGGCCAAAGGTCACCGTATGATAATGACATGAATCCAACAACCCTCTCTTGTGTTCACAAGAACTTTCACAAATGCTAACTCCTGGAGCCATTTTCTTGGTGATCTAGCAACTAATGTTTGTCAGCTTCACTGTCTACAGCTCTTCCTTCTTGCTTCTTTTGGTTTTCTATTGTAACAGCGAAGCACCTCGTACAGGTGTTGGGATCGTAGCTGTTTATGTTTTGAAGCACGTAGGTTCCTTGTTTGTGTTCTTCAAAATCCTTGCAAGTTCTTCGCGCAAGTATATGTAAGACTAGCTTATAGGGGAGGACTGAGGACATGCATGGAAGATTCCTGGTAACACATCTGTTGACTATGTGTCAGTGCCTCATCAGACGATGACGATAGTCATAGGTCATACACACGACGGCAAGAGTTTGGCTAAGAGACACAAGGCAAAGTGTCAGAATGCTTCAATAGCATTTGCACAGAGGAATGACAAATGACAGGTCCATGGTGTTGGTTTGTGAATCACACATACGTAGTGACCTCTGGCCTCGTTGCACACTCACCTCATTGATGCATGTGACTAATGCTGGAGAGACGCTGGCGCCAGTACCACAGCGTCTTTCGTGGTGACGCGTGCACAAGATGTGGCGCCATGATCATTCTCATTGTGGCTCATGATTATCGTCACCTGAACACTAGGTTTCCTAGTGCTACTCTGTTTTGTGGGGGGGGGGGTTAGCACCCGGGTTCACTCATAGATGCGTTTGGCAGGCCTGTTGAATATTGCGGCCAGCAGGTTTGAGATCGANGTGCACAAGATGTGGCGCCATGATCATTCTCATTGTGGCTCATGATTATCGTCACCTGAACACTAGGTTTCCTAGTGCTACTCTGTTTTGTGGGGGGGGGGGGTTAGCACCCGGGTTCACTCATAGATGCGTTTGGCAGGCCTGTTGAATATTGCGGCCAGCAGGTTTGAGATCGAGGCCTTGCAGTGTATCCAAGTGCGAGCAAGGAGGAGCTCGCCGCTCCCCGCTCGTCACGTCCTCGATCGCTCACAAGGAGGACTGCCGTTTGTTACTCGCGTTTTCTTGACTCTCGCATGCGCATGGACCTCCTTGCATGGTGCTCAACCTGTCTTGGTTCCCGCCCCACATTGTTCCATTCTCACCTCATACCTTAGCTCGCTAACCACTGGTATCAGAGCAGTGTGAAGAGGGAACGCATTGTGCGCGACACCGCGCATGAGATCCTGTTGGCGTGTGACACTTCCTCGTCGCTGCCACCGCTTCCGCCGCCTCTGCTAGTCTCCAGCAGCCGCACACGCTCTTAGGGAGGAGGAGTCTTCTCCACCCCATTCTTTGGCCTCCAGTCTCGGCGGTTGATTGCAGCCACGTGTGGAAAACTGCGGGTTAGGGTTCTTCCCTTTCCCTCGGATCTCTCCTCCCCACACCCCGCTCGCAGCCACAACAGCTGCGGTCTTCGCAGCTCCCACCGCAACCTTGTGCATGCATCTCAGGGGTCGTCGGGCGACATTGACATGTCCGCGTGACTGCGCCGGTGGCATCCTCACGTTGGCAGTTGGAGCTCTCACAACTGCAACTGTTGGTGCATCTACATGCCAGCAGCAGCCGCAGTAGTTACAGCAGCCGCAGCTTCAGCAGCGTGACTGCTGGACGTCGACTTTCACAAGCTGTGGCAGTCTCCTCTTGTAGCTGCAGTACCCACACCAGCAACCGCCTCAGCCATAGAGGCAGCAGCCGTGCAGGCACAATCACAGTTATCACTGTGACTGCCGTAGGTGCTCTGAGCTTGCCTACTACAGCAGATCGACAGCAGCAGCAGCATCGTACGCAACAGAAGCGTTGGCAGCCACCTCAGCCGCAACAGCAGCAGCATCCAAAGGAGCAGTAGCACCATTGCTAACAGTAGCACCGGCATCCGCATTAGCCGCAGCAGCAACAACACTCTTGTCAGCAACCGCATTGGCAGCCGCATCAGCTGCACCAGCAGCAGTATCGACAGTAGCAGCGGCACCCTTGTCAGCAGCAGCATTGGCAGCCGCATCAGCCGCAGCAACATTAACATCGGGAGCATGAGCAGCAGCACGATTGTTAGTAGCACCGCTGGCAGCCCCGTCAGCCGCAGCAGCAGCGGCATCGGCAGCAGCAGCAGCAGCACTCGCAGCAACAGTAGCGTTGTTTGCAACGGCACTGACAACCGCATTAGCAACTTCTGTAGGAGTCTGGTTGCTACAGTAACAACGCCCCTCCATTGCGTGTACCGCTTCGGTGGTGCTGCACCCCACCACGCTAGCTCGTCGTGATGCTTCTAGCGCTCTTCCCTTTGGTGCTCACTACGAGGGAGGGCCGTCGCATCATCACGCCAAACGCCGTAGAGGAATGAGCAGCGATCGGGCGTCCGCATCCAGAGCAGCGTCATCCACACATACTGCTCGCCACCGTCCACTAAGCGTCTCCCCGCCATCTTCTCCCGGAGAGGGTCTGCAACCACAGGATGCTCCCGACCTGTACACTACATTCACGCAGGATGTTCTTTGTCTTGTGAGTGTGCTCACTTGCACGACTGCAACAATTATAGAAGCACCTACAGCAGTCGCCGCTACATTTGTCGCAGCCGCTAGAGCCTCTCACGCACCTGCCTCGATTGCAGCAGGGCGTGCAACAGTCGCATATTCAGATGCTACAGCTGTCATTGGTCCCATTGCTGCAGCAGCCGCTGACATAGGAACATAGATTTTTACAACGTCTGCCATCGCATCAGCAACAGCCTCTGCTGCATCTGCGACAGCGGTAGCGACGGCTTGAATCCCCTCCTCGACATCGGCCGCTGTCACTGCAGCGGCATCTGCTCCATCGGCCGCCTCCAGCTTCATCACTACGAGAGTCTCCATCGTAGTAGTCGTCACCACCCTCAGTGCCGCATTCGTCACTGGTGCGTTTGCTATGGTGGTACCCCTTGCCTCCACCGTTGCCATTCTCTCCACTGCCTTTGCAGTTCTGTCGCTTTTAGCCTTTCTGTGCAGTCCGTCACCTCTTGTCCGCGCATGATTTTCTCTCTTGCATGCTTTTGTCCCCTGACATCTTCTCTTTTTCTCTCTGCGATGGCTTGTCCTGTCTGACTCGGGATGGGCTGTCTTGCAGCATTCATCTATCTTGCCTAAGGCACCCCCATTTTTCCCACGCCCACTAGGGCTGGGGAAACTCTGCCCAAATTTGTCGGGCAGAGCCCTCACATCGTCACCATGCCTGATGACAACAAGTCAATCATTGTTGCCCTTCAGCGTCATCTGACCCTCGCTCGCGAGGCTCAGCAAGAGGCTGAAGACCTCCTTAAGTTGGCCGAGGACAATCGTGCAGCCTTTGCCGATGAAGTCAACACTATTGTCTTGCGTCGCCTCCCTGTCGCGCCTGTTGCCCCACCTGCTCGTGTCAATTCCACTCCTGTCTCTGGTACACCCTCTACCTCCAGCATTTATGCCATTGATTAGACTGGTCATCCCATTGCGGCTTCCCCCCCTCCTGCGCTGTGCCAGCATGACTTCTTCTCCCAGCCGCCTTCCTTCTCTGCTGGGCTCGCCTTCTCCTCCTGGGAGATGCGCTTTAGCGCCTAGGCTCAGGGGGAGCAGCTGTGGGAGTACTACTCTCCAGTTGTTGCTCCTTTCACTCCCCGTGCGGCTAAGTCTACCCATGCTGTCCGCGCCCTCATTGCTGCCGCTCCGGAGTCATTGATTGATGATGTTGGCACGTTCAATGCTGACCATGCTGTCGAGTGTCTGGCCGACCCTGTCGGCGCATATTCTATGTTGCGTCGTCGCACAACTGTCACTGGCCAAGCTGCTCAGAGCGCGCTCACTGTCCAGTTCAACATGCTTCTCATGCGTGCTAATAAGACCGCTGATGCATACTGGGCTTGCGGTCTCAAGCTCCTCCACGAGCTTGACAACGCAGCACCTGGCCAGCTCTCTGCCATCCTCACCATGGTCAATGGCTTCATCCCGGACCTGTCTGGCCTTCTTTGTGATGCCAAGGCAGATGAGCTACAGCGCCTTGCCTCACAGCCCGTTCCGCCTAGGTCGACGCCTGGGGTAGGAGCTCTCTGGGACTTCACCGCTGAGCGTCTCGTAGCCTGGTGGGCTAACCTTCAGAACAAGCGACTCCACCGCTCCGCCGTCACGGGTGTTGCTGCACTCACCACCACTGTGTCGCTAACTTCTTCCTTTGCTCCTTCCTCTTCGTCTTCTGCCTCGTCCTCTGTTGCCTCCGCCCTTTCTCTCAGGGTCGTGGGAAGGGCAAGGGTAAGGGCAAAGGCAACGAGAAGCTCAAGGGCCGTGGCCCCTCATCCCGTGCTCCCGGTGCCGTCGTGTGCTAGAATTGCGACTCCTCCAAGCATTGTGCTCATTCTTTTTCCGCCCTTCCAGACAATCTTCGTCTAGCTAGGGCCATGCGTGCTCACTGGGCTCGCACATCCGGCTCCTCCTCCGCACCTTCGACCTCCATCTCCACGGTCTCTTTGCCAGCCACCACCTCCGCTCACACCCACTCCACGACTGGCGTGCCCTCCTTTCCGCCTCTTGGCCCATACCCCCTGGGGCTGGCTTCCTCCATTTGGTGCGCCCACCTACACGGGTCCTCCTTCCTCCGCCTACACCGCGCCGCCGTGGTTTCCTTCTTCCTCGAGTGCGTCTACTCCGGCCTCGCCAGCTTTGTTGGACAATGATTCCGGTGATCGGGAGCGCCAGCTGGAGCAGTCCCCTCTTCCGCTTCTGCGCCTTTGCAATCAGGGAGTGAGAGTGTTGCATCGCCGGCCAGAGGTCTTGTTTGTCAGACGGACAGTGTCCTTTGTGGGAACCCCCCCCGTCACGTTTTGGGCTCGTTGGGTGTGTCAGTCCCGCGGATTGAGCATTGGAATTCTGTCTTTCTTCCTCGTTGTCTCTCCCTTGGTGGCCCGTCTATTTCCTCTCAGTCCTCTGTTGGCATTGCTGTCACCTCTGGTGTTCTCCCTTCTGTGTGTATCTCCAGTGGCTTTTGGGTCCTCGATTCCAGGGCCACCCACCACATGACGTCAGCCCACTCGTCGTTTGTCTCGTTGGGTCCCGTCGGGTCCATCCGTCTTGTTCGTACTGGGTCAGGTCAGTTGCTATCTGTTCAAGGCATTGGCATCATCCGTTTTGTTGGTCCCAGTGGTGCCCTGTACTTGCCTGACCTTCTGTACGTGCCTTCGCTCGAGCTCAGCGTGCTGTCTGTGTCGTCCCTCGAAGACCAAGGTATGGACTTCATTGCCAGTTGTGGTGTTGGTACTGTTTTTTTGTGCCCCTCTTGCCGTCCTGTCCTACGTGGCGTGTAGTGCCTCCTCCTCTGCTTCCGTGCCGGTGACTACCCTCGCTCACGTTGCTCCCTCACTATCTCCTGATCTTGTTCGTCTCTTGCATCGCCGCCTTGGTTATGTCCATTCTGACGCCGTTCACAGCATGCTTCGTCTTCAGCGTGTTGTTGGTCTCCCTCCGTCTGACTTCCCTGCCCCTTGTCGTGCTGACTGTCTTGATTGTGCGCAATGCAAGATGCATCGCTCCCCTTTCTCTCCGTCTGACTCTCAATCCTCCCACCCGCTCGATCGTGTCCATGGGGATGTCATGGGTCCTTTGCCCCATGACCTCCTAGGTGACGTCGGTCGCTATGTCTTATGCCTCACCGATGAGCCCTTCGTCGCCCTTTTTCAGAAGAGCGACGTTTGCTCCATTGTCACTTCCTGGCTTGTTCAGGCTGAACGCGCCTCTCAGCGGTTGTTATGCATCTTGCACAGCGACCGTGGTGGTGAGTTTCTTGGTCCCACCGCTTGCCTCCTTAAGTCTCGTGGGGTGTGTTTGGAGACCTCTGCTCCATACACACCCGAACAAAGTGGCGTCTCTGAGCATTGGAATCGTACGCTAGCTGACAGTGTCCGCACCCTCTTGTCTGAGTCCGGTCTCTCCCTGCTCTTTGCCTTTGAGGCAATGAGCTACATGATGTGGGTTTGGAACCGCATCCCTCATAGTCCTCTCCCCCACACGGTCACTCCCTTTGAGCATTGGTACGACACTTGCGCTGACCTTCGCCTCGCTCAGGTCTGGGGCAGCATTGCGTCTGTCTGGCTCCCTGAGGATTTGCGTGACTGCAAATTGTCTCCTCGTGGCCGTCTGCGTCCCAGTCTGGGCGTGTCTGCCTAGGCTAAGGCCTGGAGTTTCTGGGATCCTGTCCGTCAGCGCGTTATCGAATCCCGAGATGCCTTGTTTATTTAGTCAGTCTTCCTTCGTGACCTCGATCGCTTGCCCTGTGCCTCCTCTCTCCTGCCTCTCTCTCGGATGGGGAGGGGTAGTCGGTCTTGCCATCCTTGCAGTCCCTGCCACTACACCATAGCTCTCATCCTCGTTGCAGTCCTTGTCGTCCGGTCATGCACCCTGATTGCCGTCCTCGTCGTCCGGCCATGGAACCAGTGTGTCTTCATCCTCTAGCAACTCCTCCGCCGCCTCGTCCTCTCCTGTCACGGACTCCGTCCAGTCAGCTGCAGTCTTCCCACCTGCTTTTCTGTCCAGTCCGGTCATGCTTCCGGTTGCCACCTCGCCCGTCTCTCCTCCTCATGTGGCCGCACCACCTCCGCAACTAGCCACTACTGGTCCTGCTGCGGTCTCCCCTTTTGTTCGAGGTGGGCGCCTTTGTGCGCTCCCTCAACGCTCTTGCACTACAGCCCTAGCAAGCCCCTCACACTCTCAGACTAGTCGGTCTATCCTCCCTACTAGCATGGATGCCCTGGGCTTGGCCATAGGGGTTGATTACCCCAGCTCTGCTCTTGGCTATGCGCTCCTGGCCTCGGAGCATGCACACGCATTGGAGGTGGCTGTTTCGAGCAGCGTTACAACGTGTCACGTTGCGTCAGCCACCACAACCCTACCACCTGAGCCAACCACGGTGTGTCAAGCACGCGCGTCCACTGACGCCCAGCAGTGGGAGGCCGCCATGCGTGATGAGCTTAAGGCTCTGGATGACTACGTGGTCTGTGAGTTAGTTGACTTGCCACCCTGTCGTAAGGCCATTGACGCTCGATGAGTCTTTCGATGGAAGTACAAACCCAATGGTGCATTGGATAAGTACAAGGCAAGACTCACGGCGAAGGGGTTCTCCCAGGTCCCAAAGGCATAAAACAAAGCATAAGTTGTCCAAAATCACCTATGTCCTCTTCTCCTCCCCTTTCTCCCCCTTCCTCTCTTTCTAGATCCCTTTGTCCGCCCATTCTAATCCCCCTCCCTCCCCCCTCTCCCCTTCTCCATCTCCATATCTCCCTTCCCCATATCCTCCCCTACCCCCCCCCTCCCACGACCCCCCTCATCTCCTTGCATGTCCATCCCTTTGCCCTACCCGTATTCCTACCCCTCCCCCTCTCTCCCCTGATCCATTTCAGGGTTTGGGACCTAGCTTTGTCCCTGCTTGTAGTAGAGACGCATGCTACCTGCGCGGTGCACATTCGCACCTTCCACTCCCTTCGTCAGGGACCTACGGAGCCCGCAATCGATTATTGGCGGTGTGCCATGCACATCTACACGCACCTTGGGACCTCAGGAGGTACATAGTTGTGGACGCTTCTCACGCTCATGATCAGAGTTTGCCTCGAGCATGCAAACATCTTCTCGGGGTACAGCAACGCCATTCTCGAGCCTTTCTCTACCTCCCTCTAGCTTCTTCCTTGAGCGCATCAGCTTTTCCTCCAAGTGACATCCGCCCGTGAGGAAGCTGTGGCCCATTAGGAGAGTTCCCTTGTTGCAGCAGTCATCACATCGCCACAGATGCCCCTCTTGCAATCCACTTCCCCATCCTCCAGCACATCCTCCTCTACCCCTTCCACCATGATTACCCCAACTAAGACGTAGGGTGTGGCAGTAGCGGCACAGGGAAAGAAGGGCAAGAAAAGGCGTGGTTTGGGCCAGCAACAGTCGCAACAACACAGTCATCAAGTGGTAGTAGTGGACGTACTATTCACTACTACAACTATGGAGGTGCCCATCGCTACACCGAGTGCCAGCAATCGCTTGACTAGGGGCGGATCACTTGTGGTCTTCAGGCTGCACACGCACAGTGGTGTGCGTCGAGCAACACGACCTCTGGTTGTGCAACGACTACGACCGCAACAGTTCCCGCATCCCTACCGGCGAGAAGTGGCGACCCGGACCCACATGACCGCACCATCACCGAGCTCTGTCACCTTCTGGCGCTTTGCTTTAAGTGAGGTGCGAGTGTGCCATCAGAGCCGGGTGGTTCACAGACTGTTTTTTGTCTGTTCTCATAGCTCGTGATGACTCGTGTGGGGGGCACAGCTGGCATGTGATGATGATGGGCCTGACAGTAGTAATTGGCTTCATGAGTCTCACCTATGTGACCTTCGTCTTCTCACCTGTTGCTCAGCACCCGTCAGAGGCCGAGTGTTCCATTGTCTATTGTATAGTGACGTCCTCCGGACATGATCCCAATGGAACTTGGATCATCAATTCTAGTGCCACTCATCACATGACCTGTCGCCGTAGTGGCTTCGCTATTCTCGTTCATTGTGCGTCTGTTTTCTCCGTTTGCATAGGTTTTGGTCAGTCACTGCCAGTCCAGGGTGTTGGAGTTGTGTGCTTTGATGGTCCGTCTGAACCCTTGTATCTCTTTTTGGTGCTTTTTGTGCCTGACAATTAGCTCAGTTTGTTGTCTATGCATGCCTGCACACTGATGGGACTCTCAATGGAGCACAATGGAGACTCCGCGATTGTGAATGTTGTCAATACCTGTACCATTGTTCTTCGTACCTCTGTTGTAAATGATTTTTACCATGTCTCTCAGATTTCTTCTTCTTCTTGCTCTTGTTCTCCTTTTGCTTGTATGTTTTTCACTAGTATTTTGTCTCCTGACCACCAACGACTCTTGCATCTTCGCTTGTGTCATGTGGACTCTGACATTGTGTCAAAGCTTATTTGGGTAGAGCCTGCACTCCGTCTTGATGCGGCTTCTTCAAAGCTGCCCAAGACCGATTGTCTGTTCTACGCTCAGGGTAAGATGCATCATTGCACCTACCCTAACTCTTGTTCTTTAGCACTTTGCCCCCTCAAGATGGTCCATCCAAACCTTCTCGGTCCTCTTCCTCTCAAGTCTTTGTTTGATCGAGGCTGTTATATCCTAACCCTGTTTGATGACTTCACCCGGATGCGGTGGGTCTACAACTTGCGCCAGAAGAGTGACACCGCTCTTGCGTTTCGTCTCTGACTAGTCATGGCTAAGCACCAGTCCCGCCACACACTACACACCTTCTCTTCAGATCACGACGGCGAGTTTCTTGGCGAGATGGACAATTTCTTTGCCAAGTATGGGGTTTTTCACCAGGTCTCCACTCCTGCTACTCCTCAGCATAACGGTGTCTCTGAGCGCTCAAACTGCACCATGGAGGATGCGGTTTGTGCTGTGTTCTGACTCCGGTCTTCGAGAGTCCTTCATCTTTGAAGGATTTGCCTACATGATGTGGGTCTCAAACCGCCTCCCGCACGGTCCCGTTCCACACCACGTTACATCGTACGAGCTCTGGTTTTGCCACCGTGCCGACCTGCGTCTCGTTCGTGTGTGGGGATCCGTGGCTTCTGTGTGGTACACCGAGGACCAGCACGGGTCCAATGTCTCCCCGCGGGACGGTCTGTGTGCCTTCATGGGCATCTCCTCGTGGTTGAAGGCTTGGCATTTCTGGGACCCCTCACTTCGTCGCATCGTTGAGTCACGCGACGCACTCTTCTTTGAGTCTCTCACCTATCGTGACCTGACCTTGATCATGTTGATGTTCGTCATGCACGTTCATACGTGTGAGGCTTTGCGAAAGATGGGAGAGTCTTGGCCGACGAACACCTCTCGTCCGGCTGATGTGTCCGTTCGAGCCCCCTCCACTTCCCGGTCTCTGACTCTTGATGATCCAGAGATCATCGCTGTCTACCAAAAGACCTCTCTAGCCCAGCCGATTTCTACCCCTGTTCCCTCGCACCCCCGAGGCACCCATGATTCTATACCCATGTCCACTAGTACTCCTGCCTCTGTGCGTGGTCCTGCCTTGACTCCTACTTCTGCTGCCATGCCCAGTCCTAAGTCTCTCATCATTTCACCAGCATCTCCTCACACTGCATCACCTGTCCCTTTACATCAGTCCTCACCAGATGTGGTGGTGCCTGTCCCTGAGTCTGAGGTGAGCCCCTCGAGCCCAGGTTACTCGAGTGAGCCCGGTGGCCGTCTTCGACCATTGGTCTCCGAAGTCCAGCCGGTGTCAGTTGCCACACCTAGGCGCTCCACTCGCAGCATTGCGAGTGGTGATCCCGGCACAAAGGCCCTAGGCCTGAGTGTCCGCATAGATCACATAGAGATACATCCAACGTGTCTTGTAGGACACTATCTGGTCACTTGCGAGTTTCGTGTGGCTTGCGATGTAGCAGCTGACCTCATGGTCATCAGGCCCAGCTCTGAGGCATGTGCACTTGCCACTCAGAGCTCTCCCTCTATGGTGCATGATGCGGGCACACTGAATGAAGCTCTCTCATGAGAGGATGCAGACGCCTAGCAAGCAGCCTACGAGGATGATCTTCGTGCCATTTGAGAGCACAGAGTATACGAGCTAGTCCACCTTCCACCTGGGAGGAAGCTTATTCACGTCAAGTGGGTCTTTTGCAAGAAAGTGAAGCAGGATGGCTCACTGGAAGGCCACAAGGCTTGCTTGGTCGTCAAGGGCTATTCTAAAATTGAGGGCATCAATTACACTGACACCTTTGCCCCTGTTGGTCGCATGACTTGAGCTCGCGCTTTATTCGGTGTGGTGGATTAGCATGATTGGGGACTGCTCTAGATGGACATGAACAATACGTTCCTCCATGGCTCTTTGGATGAGGAGATTTACATGGCCCAACCATCAGGATTTGAGGACGATGACAAGGTCTGGTGCTTGCGCAAGACCTTGTACAGCCTCAAGCACTCTCCTTGGTGTTGGAACCAGGAGATTTCTCACACCCTGACTCCTGTGGGATATGTACAAAGCGAGGCAGATCCCTCTCTCATTATCCGACGGATGCCTGAGAGCCATCCTCATCTATGTGGACGACCTTCTGATCGTGTTTCCTTCCATGGAGGCCATGCAAGAGGCCAAGGCTGTCCTCTAGATTGCCTACAGGATGAAGGATCTCGTTCCTGCACTAGAGTTTCTTGGCATGGAGATCGTGCGAGACAGCAGACATTGGACACTTATACTGCATCAGGCCCAATACACATATGTTGTAGGGGAGCTCTTCAAAGACCTCCTTCGCGCAGTGCCCACGACCTCCACACCTCTCACCCCTAATGGGAAGGATGGCCTAAAGGTGGATGATCCCACACAACTGGGGGAGATAGTGGATGTGACCTTGTACCTCCGTCTCATCGGATCTCTGATGTACCTAGTCACTACCACACGCCTCGACATTGCTTTTGCCGTCAACCTCCTTGCACAGTTGTCACATGCTCCATGTGCTAGAGCCCTTCATGTGGCTGTGCAAGTGGTGCGATGCGTAGTTTCCACACCGTACCTCCGACTCTACTTTCGCCGGCATCGTTTGGTGGTTTTTGACGGCTACATCGACAGCGACTGGGCCTGGAGTCCAGATGGACCAGTCGCACCGGTTACATGTTCCTGCTCGGTGGCACCGCTGTTTCCTAGAGCAGCGGGAAGCAGGGCTGAATTGCTCATAGCTCGTTGGAGGTAAAGTATGTTGCTCTGGGTGCAGGGGCTGCTGAGGCAATATGGTTGCAACGCCTGTTTCTTGAGTTGGGTCAGTCAGTGCCCGCCATTGTCCTTCGCTGCGAAAACCAGAGTTCTCTTGCCATTGCAGAGAACTCTTGTGTTTTTCATGCTTGCACAAAGCACATTGCGGCGAAGCATCACTTCGTGCGTGATTTTGTAGAGCGACACGTGATCTCCTTCATATGAGTTGTCAGTTACATGGAGCGTGCTGATTTCTTGACAAAGGCACTGGTGCGCGACAAGTCTCTGGGGGCCATTTGTTCTGTTGGGCTTCGTCCGTTGCCTAAGAGTGGTTGAGTGCAGGGTGTGTCTGTGTCTATGTCACGACTGTTTCCGCACTTGTTGTTGTACTCGTTTGAGTGCTACACACATACAAACGTGCATACCATCAGGTCATGGGGGAGTGTTGTAATTTGTGACGTTCCTGACGACCTGTGAAGTTTACTATGACCAATCGGCCGTGTCCATGCCCATGCAGATCCCTGATGCGGACCCAGGTGGCACCAGTGCGTTGTCGCATGGCGGACTACCAGTTTGGAGCTGACCAAAGACCGCCCCAGAGTCCTGGGCGATGTCTGGGACCTTGTAGTTTTTCTACAACACGTAGGAGTTTATCAGTGGACTGGCTGTGGACCCAATTTGCATGTTTTTGCATTGTGTGTCCACCGCTTGATGCCAGATGCATACATGTGACCAGTCATAGCGTCTGACTTGTGATTTTGCATGTTTATGTTCAGAAATCGTAGCGTTCTGACTTGTCTATGCTGAGGTACGGCCAAACAGTGGTTTTGGGCTGGTTTTAGGACAGACCTTGCACTGCCGCGTGCGACACCCGTCATGTGCCGCGGCAAGCACTTATGCCATGTGTGGGTAGCGAGCTAAGGTGTGAGGTGAGAATGGAACAATGTGGGGCGAGAACCACGACAGGTTGAGCATCATGCAAGGAGTTCCATGCATAAGCGAGAGTAAAAAAAACGCGAGTAACAAACGGCAGTCTTCCTAGCGAGCGGTTGAGAACGTAACAAGCGGGGAGCGGCGAGCTCCTCCTCGCTCGCACTTCAAGGTACTACAAGGCCTCGATCTCAAACCTGCTGGCCGCAACATTCTGCAGGCCAGCAAAACGCATCTATGAGTGAACTCGGGTGCTAACCCCCCCCCCCCCCCCCCCCCC
>SZWC01002962.1:166677-184141 GCA_023375785.1 Penium margaritaceum | reverse complement strand
GTGCTCAAGTGCTGACTTACCAATACACTACTCATTGTCCACTGGTCTCTACACATACACACACACACACGCACACACACACACACACACACACACACACACACACACACACACACACACACACACACACACACACACACACATCTGTGTAGGAGAGTAAATCAACATGGCTGCCGTACAAACCACATGGCCCTATGAGGTATTGACACTTTCAAGATCTGTAGCAGACTCTTCGTTTCTTGCCAGTTGGATGACTTAAGGGTTGTGCCTCGGGCCAGGTAGCAGTTCGTTGAACTATCTCTCATGCGTTGATTGCTGTAGAAATCTCACATAATGGCATGCCCACATACTCTTCTGGGTGTTGTGGGTTGTTCTGCATGCTTAGTTGGTTCTGTGGATGCTTTGATATTTGCTGGGTGCTGATCCTGCTGGGGTCATGCTGCCAGAATTCTCCAGCAACAGCAGCTCTCAGATTCATTCCGGTGAGGTCCGGCTCGGCTCCAGGGGTGGTGGCAACCACATCTTGTGCATGATGCGCGAGGTGGGGCTCGCTCCCCGGTCGAACCTCTTGCCCCATCCAACTGTTGAATACACTCTTACGTCTTAAGTGAGTTTACAACCAAAACCATGGTGTCTCCCACTCACTCTCTCTCTCCCTCTTGCTTGCTCCCTCACGTCACTTCTACTAGCTACTTTTATCAGAGCAACTTGAAGGGAGGCACTTACTTCCTCCTTCTAGCCACATCCTTCGTGATTAGGAGGTTCGATCCGTGGGACCCATTCGCCGCCGCTCTTAGCCACGACTAACCATGGGATGTGCACACCACCTCCGCAACGTTTGATACATTGCCTCATGGCCAAGTCGTGCCTCTGTGGTGCACTTAAGCCCTGAGTGTACATCGGGCGTCGTAGCCCATCGTCACCGCCGTGTAGCTAGCGGCAGATCCGGGCTACACAAGAGGAGGAAGGTCAACCTTCTTCAAGCAGCTCCTATAGGCAGCGACCTTACTCTTCTCATTGTTGAGAAATAGGTTCTCTCAGCCATCTGCTCTCTCCGGCGTTACACTATTGGCCTGGAGCCGGTCATTGCCTCCGCTTTATAGCTCCGACAACGACCACAGCTTCAGCTGACTCTTAAATTGCAGTCATCACGAGTGCTGCTACACGTGGCTTCACTTTCTTTGCCTCAGCAGCCACGGAGTGGACCCGGCTGCCGCCCCTGCTCTTCCAATGGCGGCATCGGCCTCATCGCGCTGACCCCGTTGCCGCCATAGCAGAGACTTTGGCAGTCACATGCACTGTCGCAGCAGCTGTCATTCCTGGGTCATTGCGACATGACTGCCACCACAGCCACCATCTGGTCCACTTTCACTCTCCTGCGGCTCTCTTCGACAGTGGGATTGTTCCTCCAGTCTCACTTCTGCTACCAGGGACACCCTCTCTCCAACGGTGTCGTCTCCCTTGTTGCCATCCTTGTGTCACCACCCAAATCACTACCAACATATTCATCCTCAGACAAGGAGGAGGCAGCTGTCAACGAATACTATGTCGTGCGGGGGGAAGCACAACAGCTGCGTGACGAGGCTCACAATTATCGGCGCCGGCATCACGTCTACGTGCCGGACAAGTACGACCCAGACGAGGCCATTGCAGAATATGAGCACTTATAGGAGGAGATCGACAGCCAGGTCTGCATGGCCGATAACTTCCCTGCTGGTGGCTTCGATGACATTCCTGGGATGCAATGACCGCTGGTAGGACCCCCATCTACCCCTGCTTCCCCTTCAGTCAGTGGTGCACAGCCCTTACATCAGCCCAGTCGTAGTCACAGCCGCAGCCGTCGCAGCCACAGCCGCAGTAGCCGCAGCATCCGTCTTAGCAGGCGCAATCAGAGCCATCTCCCATTCTGTCTGAGACTCATGGACCTGCAAACCCTCTTCTGCATGAGGAACAGGAATCTACAGAGGCTGTGAGTCTCATCTGTGTCGTGCTTGACACAACAAAAGCTGCAGTGGCAACATCTACGGCCAAAGCTCGGGTCTCTCGTAAGCCTGCTGCCTCAGCCGGAGGGCGTGCTGAGGAAGCTGCCGTAAAGAAAACAAGGGTCACCATTCGTCCAAACTTGTGGAGATGTCGGGTCTACTAGCACAGGGCTCACGTTCTACAGCCATTCATTGTCTTTTTTTCTTTCCCATTTACCTCCATCATGCATTGGTCAAGACCCGGACATTTCAGGTCTTATCCCAGTGCCTTAATTGATCATGAAATGTGATGATTGGAACTCAAGAATGTCGAGGAATTCTTCCCATGATGTGATGGACATGTTTTCTTTTCACCTGTATGTCAATCTTTATAGATTTCCCCTCATCTTTTGTCAAGACCTGGGTACTTGGGGCTTTGTCCCAGTATCTCAGAAAACCATTCTCTCCAGGTCGCGGCTTGAGCGTAACTAAATCATTTTGGTGCTTTGTTGTCTCTTCAGCGACATGTCATTGCATGTGGTTCCACCACCTGGACCGGCATTATGACCACCCTATCTGCCCCATCGTTCTATGGACCACCTTCGGCCTACTACATGTGTCCTTTGTGCCTGCACTCGTGGACGCCATCCGCATTCTCTTCTTCTCACCTGGCAGCCACATCAGACTTACACCTGTCAGATATGAGATCTCTCTTAGACCTCAGTGCACCCTGTCGTCCCAGGTCACAGGACACGCCATCCTCTACGTATTGGCCTCTCGGACATCCTCCCTTGGACCCGCGCATGGATTCTCGTTTGACACCCACTCATCGTCAGCTATGAACTACAAAGACCTCCAATTTGTGAGTTTGGTGGTTGAGTCTGTAGATCACCATTGTGAGTCGGATGGATCGCTTCAGGGAGCGTAGTTGGACAGTCCAGTTGTGGATGATGCAAGGATTGAGGACTGGCAGCATGCTACATGCCCCTGTCTGCTGGCGCACTTCTTAGGTCATGCGCCGCCCTCAATTACCTTCTCTGGTTGAGTCGCTGCATGTCATGTCTCATTGCTCACTCTTGTGTCACGTGACTTTTTTATACTTGATTCAGGAGCCTCTCATCACATGACGTCGTCACGCCTCTCTTTTGTGTCATTTAAGCCTGTTGGGGACGTCCGTTTCATCAGTAATCATTCAAGCCCGATGCTGCCAGTCCAAGGTGTTGATGTCATGCAGTTCATTGGTCCCTTAGGCGACATGTCCCTGTGTGATGTGCTATATGTGCCTGCGCTTGAGGTGAGCCTCATATCAGTAACTACTCTCGACAATCCGGGTATGGAATTTATTGCGTTTTGCTTTATTGATATCATTTCCTTGTGGTCATTTGGACGTGTTGTACTCCGTGGAATTCGCCGTGAAAAATTGTACCTTGTACCTTTGTTTGTGCCTATTGTGTCGCCACTACCGCTGCTCACGCACATGTCACCCGTTCACTTTCTGCTGAGTATACGCGCTTGCTTCATCGTTGCCTCTACCATGTGAGCACCACTTTCATTCATATCTTGCTGAGTCATCAGTCTGCCACTGGACTGGATGCTACCACTTGACCTTGCTCCGGACACTACTGACTGCATGGATTATGTGCAAGGCAACATGAATCGTTCTTCATTCTCTGAGCCTCTCGATCTTGTTCATGCTGATTTCACGGGACCATTTCTGGTCAAATTTCTTGGTGGTGATCATTTTTTACTCTTACTCTTTCATGCTTTCTATTGGATATTTCCACATCGTCTAAGGAGTGACGTCGGTCCTACAATTGAGTCATGGCTTGTTCAGGTAGAGAGTGACTGTCAGTGTAAGTTGTAGGTGGAGAGCATGCCTATCAGTGTAAGCTAGAGGTGTTTTTTCTCTGATCTTAATCACGAGTTCATGGAACCCTACCTTTGCTTTCTTACGTTGGTCAGTGTACGGTTTGATTCTTCCAGCCGCTATACACCTTAGCAAAACAGCATCTCTGAACACGGTAACCACACTATGGCACAAGGAGTGGCACCATACTAGATGAATCTCGAAAATTCAAAACGTTTACTTATGAGGTCGTGAAGTTGATGACTTAGGTGTGTAACTAGATTTCTCACGGGCTGTTTCCACACCACGTTATTCCGTATCAATTCTGTTACAGTTGTTGCATTGGCTGTACCTCACGTGAATCTGGAGGATCATTGCTGGTTCTTTTCCCTGAGGATTCGCACGATAGGAAGCTTTTCCCTCACTGGATTCTGTATCCATTCCTTAGCGTTTTGCTACAGTCCTAGGTGTGGTATTTGTGGGACCCTAAGTTTTGTCATGTTTTTGAGCCACGTGAGGCTCTCTTCTCACAGGATCATTGCAAAACTGTCCATTGAGTCCATACTCTTGGCCTAGTTTCATGTGTTGAGGCCAGCTCTTGGACGGATGGCCCTCAGGAAACTCTCCTCACTTTCCACTGCCTCTTTTGTTACCTGCATTCTTGCCTTCTTCCGTCTCTATACCCAGGTCTGTGTCTTTCCCCTTGCCTGTACCTACTTCATTACCTACATCTTCAGCACCTACATCATCGCATGTGTCACTACTTACATCCATATCATCCACTGCACCCTCATCTGTGCTTACATCATTACCTGTGTCATCACTTGGTGACGTTACTTTGTCATCACGAGCATCAACTCCTACATCATTACTGTTGTCATCACATACATCATGTGTCGCATCTCCACTACAGCCTCATCCCATGTTGGTTCCTTCCATAGTGGAAGGAACCAGCATAGCTCCTGCGCCCTCGTCTACCCCAATTCCATACAGTCAGGCTCCTAGCGGTTGCCTTCATCCTCACACTCTGTTTCCTCTGCCGTTCGTCCCATGTCCTCTCGTCATTCTATTCTGGCTTTGCTCTTCCCATTCACCAGGTAGCTCCTGCCACGAGTCTAGATGTGCTTGGCCTGGCTATAGCTGTTTTCCACGCCAACTCGGCAGTTGGCCACTCCCTAATCACGGAAGAGTTCCTTCGTGCTGTCGCAGCCACTAAGTCTTGTATCACTGCTTGAACCACCTTTGTCGCCACTACATTCACTGCACGTGGTAGTGTCGTGCTCCCGCTTGACCCGGGCACAGGCCACCAGGCTCGCTCTGCATTAAATGTGGCTCTCTGAGAGCTCGATACCATCGCTAAGCATGGAGTGTACAAGAAGGTGGACCTTCCACCTGGTCGCAAAGCCATTACCAGCAATTGGGTGATCCGGTGGAAACGCAAGCCAGAAGGCAAGGTTGAGTGCTATGAGTCTTGCCTCACTGCCAAGAGTTTTTCTCAAGTGCTTTTGCATGGACCTCAATGCCACTTTTGCCCTTACAGGGAAGTACACTACCGCCAAGGCGCTTCTGAGCCAGGTGGCTGTGCATGACTGTGAGCAACATCAGATAAATGTGAACAATGTTTTCTTGCATGGTAGACTCAATGGAGAGGTATACCCGGCTCAACTCTCCACCTTTGATGATGGTGCAAGCAGTGTCTACCTCCTCTGCAAGGCCTTGGCAGGGTTGAACCAGTCACCGTGATGCTTGAATCTCGAGTTTTCTACCACCATTAAGTGAGGTGGATATTGTAAAAGTCTGGTTGAGCCCACTCTCTTTGTGAGCGCTCCATTGATACCCTTTGTCGCCATATTGGTCAACATTGATGATTTCTTGATCGCCTCTCTGATCCTAATGCTGTCTAGGTTGTGAAGGATTTCCTCCAGTCTATGTACGAGATGAAGGATCTTGGTCCTGTCCATGTCATCCTAGGCATGGATAATTAAACATGACCATTCATGACGAGTCCAGTACTTGCACAAGGCAGGGTATGTTTGCACCCTTGGGGAGCGGTTCACAGGCCTGTTGGCTGCTAATCCCCATGCTTTGTCGTCCATGACACCAGCAGGACAGAGGCTCCTAAAGATAGCTGACCCTGCCTTGCTGGGGGGAGCTTGTTGATGTCAAGACATACGCCCAGGTGATCAAGTTTCAAATCATCCTTGGCACCATCACGTGTATTGACGATGCATTTTCAATCAACTTCATGTCCAAGTTCTCTTGAAACTCACACCTTCATCTCGTGGCTGCATTTCTTGCCATCTGTTATGTTGTGCCTGTGACCCGTTTGGCCCGTTGTACTTTTGTGCCATGCCCTCCATCATACTTGAAGGATACAATAATTGCTATTTGGCCCTGGATTGTGATGCATGCAGCCAATTGTGCTTCATCTTCCTCATCTGTGGTACTACAATCTATTGGAATAGAAGAAGGCATAGTTGTGGTGTGTGCAGCTTAACTGAGGCCAATTGTGGCGCTTTGGTTGCTGGTGTCTGTGAGAGCATTTTGTTGCATCGTCTCATGCAGAAGTTGTGCCGGTCCATACATGGCATCACGCTACGGTGCAACAACAAGAGCACGAGCCACATCGTTGAACATGATGGATTACTTCACATGTAGACAAAATACATCTATAATGAACATCACTTTGTGCGTGAACGCATTACGTTTGGTGGCATGCACTTGCTTGGGATTGACATCAGTGTGCTGATTTTCTGACAAAGATGCTCTGTAATGGCAGGTTCAGAGTCACAATGCATGTTGTTGGTCTACGGTCTCTCCGTGGTGATTTCGGATGACATGTGCATGCCACTTATGTTTTTCCCTCTGCAGTTTCCGTCCCTTCTGGCATTGCGGCTCCTTGTTGCCTCGTGCTTTTGCCTAGACTGTGCTTGTGTTATTTGGCATTTACGGTCCTTGGAAGGGTGTTGCTGTTGTGTCAGACCCGGTGACGCCACTCACTTGCAAGTACTCTATGGTGGTCACAACTAATTTGACAGTTTTAGCTTCACATTGCATGATCTCATATGTTCACATGAGTTTTTCTCGGTCCATTTTCTCATTGACCTTGTATTCTCTGTGTGTGAACTTCACAAGGTAGAGATTTTCCTTGTGCCTCTGCAACTTTTGTCAGCTTTTCATTTGGACAGCCAAGCAGCTCGTACGGGTGATGGGACCGTAGTGGTTTTTGGCTTGAAGAAATTAGGTTCCTTGCTGATGTTTTTAAGTATCCTCGCATGTGTGTAACACAGTTACGTGCACATCTAGGTTAGAGGGGGTTACGTGCACACCTAGCTTAGAGGGGAGGAGTAGGTATACCTTTCCTTGGACTTTTTAAATTCTTACTCTTACAGTTCTAAGCATATCTTTGACATTTCTCCAACTTTCTCAGCACTGTTTTTTCATGCTCTGTCTCTCACAACGTACCCTCTCACACATACTTCCACTAGGAAATATGTGTGAGAGGTCACATTGCTTTGCATTTTGTCCTAAATAGGCCCAACCCCACAGTTTTGGCCATACCTTCGTGTACACACATTCGAACGCAGCACCATCTGCACACACAGGTCCGGCATTGATTGGTGGAAACACAATGCAAAAACGTGCAAATCGGGACCAAGGCCAGCCCACCGAGAAAATTCTAGAGGGTAAAAAGAAGAGCAAAGTGTCCCACCAAGTCTTCAGCTTGCAGTGGAAGCACACCAGAAGCTCCAGATGGGTCGGTGACCACACGACGGCGCTTGTGCACCAGCTGGGCCTCATTCATGGATCTGCATGAGAATGGACATGACGGAGTGGTCAAAGTCAGCTGTACATATAGGCATGGACGGCTCACATCATAAGAATCTCCCATGACTTGATCGTACGCATATCCATGCACGTGCAGAGATGGAACAAGTATGCAAGGCCATGCTCAATGACACACACACACACACACACACACACACACCACTCTCAACCACCCTCAGACAAGGGACGAAAACCAACAAAATAAATGGCTACCCCAAACTTTCTAGACGCCAGTGCCTTGGTAAGGAAGTTATTTGGTTGTAGGTCAGNGCACACACACACACACACACACACACACACACACACACCACTCTCAACCACCCTCAGACAAGGGACGAAAACCAACAAAATAAATGGCTACCCCAAACTTTCTAGACGCCAGTGCCTTGGTAAGGAAGTTATTTGGTTGTAGGTCAGTGCTGACCCAGATGGTGGATGTCGCCTTTACTTCACCAGATCATGTTGAAAGTGATGCTCAAGATAGCAATGTGACTTGTGCTTGTATGAAACACACTAAAGCTCTCTGTAATGGGAAGAACACTCTGGCTCTCACAACATAGAACGATTGAAGGCAACGAATGAAGCAACCCACACAACAAGCGTGATAGCCACGCTGCCTCAGCTGCTCAGTCCCCAGTAATACATACTCTCCCTCAAACAAGCTACACACAATACAACCCTACTTTCTAATGCACCATGAAATAGTAGTACCATCCAGAAGGAACACATAGTCTGTCTGAATACACCCGTCATGAATCTAGAACCACTGTTTTCTGTGTAGCCATCACCCACCACTAGGCACTGCTGATGAAAGTGAAACCCAAGGTAAAGGGTGGAAATCACTTACCACACAACTCAAATAGCCACATGATGAGTTCCTGCTTGAGAGTACTATGACAATTGTGTGAGATGGTTTACTGTGAAGGCAATGTCCATCCAAGTGGTCCTCACCATGTACATGAGAGAGCCAATGAGGAGTAAGTACAGGGCCACGTCCACTGTATCCCTCATGTGCTCGATCATTCATCTTCTGGAAATCCTGGTCATCCGGTGTGATCGGCATGGAGGCTATGGGAACTTTACCCATGAGGTCGGCAAATTGCTTTCCTACAATACAGGTGTGGTGTACATGGTGAATGAATGTGTGTTGCCGCTACCGTTCACGCACACTCTCTATCACGAGGAATACAGCTACAGGTACGAGGTCCTTCATCCTGTAGGTAGCCTGGAGGACTGCCTTGGCCTCCTTCATGGCCTGGAGGTTGTCAACATAGACCAGGATGGTGGTGAAGTGCTTAGCTTTCAATCGGATGAAGAGAGACGGATCAACATCACTCCACACATAGCCATCACGAGTCAGCGTGCCAGTGATATTTTGGATAGAGCAGCGTAGTGACTCTTTGAGGTCCTACAAAGTCTTGTGAAAATACTAGACCTTGTCACTGACAGCAGGCTAGACCATGTGGATATCTTCCTCAAGGATGCCATGGAGAAAGGCATTGTTCACATTCATATGGTACAGCTCTTAGTCGATGTGAGAACCATTGCCAGAAAGAGCACGGTTTTTTAAAATACAGCCAACAGGTGCAAAGGTGTTCATGAATTCAACACCCTCAACATTTGAGAATCCCTTGGCCGTCAAGAGGGTCTTTTAGCGATCCACTGAGCCATCAGAATTCACCTTCTTGTGGAAGACCTACTTGGCCTATACGGCCTTCCGCCCGGATGGAAGGTCGACAAGCTTGTGGACACTCTGCTATTGGATGGATTTGAGCTCACCACAACACTATGTCCTCTGCCAAGAGCGCCTCCTTCAATATGCCTGGATTGGGTGCCATCCAAGGAGAGCATTGGGTGTCTAGGTGACACGCATCTCTCATGGGTTCAACAAAAACAAGGTCGACTTTGACATTACACGCAAGAGAGAAATCATGAGAGAACAGCTCATGGCCATAGTCACACTGGATGCACCTCATTGTAATATGTTGGCTGGACACTAAGGCCAAGGGCCTCTATACCAGGCTCACCGCTCTCAATGCTGTGGACAGGGCATCTGGGCGCTTGGTCAGCCACTTGCTGATCACTTTAGGACCGTGGTCGAAGGTGACCACCATGCTCACAGGAGAACGAGCTGCTCACATATGGCTAGGGGGTTAAGTGGTTGGGATGTAGGCGCGGAGTTTGCTAGCTTGCAGTCAAGGCAGGAACTCAGAGCAGGAGGAGGAGAAGCTACAAGTGATGCATGGACAAGCACAAATGCAGGTGAGGCAGGAGGCACAGCTGCAACATCTACGGGTATAGATGGAGAAACTAACACATTTCCAAGAGCGGGAATGACAGTAGGAGCCGATGTAAGAACAGGCGCAAGTGTGCCAGTGGGGACCGATGTAGACACAAGTGCAGGATGTGCGTAGGGACCGATGAGGCCACGGGACCACCAACCATAATGGCAAGATTGTCATTGGTCAAAGACCAGAAAAGAGGTGAGGTTGCTAGAGAGTGTGTCTAAAGAGTCAACATCGTGGTGGTGAATGGGGTCCAAAATTTTCCAGGATTTTTGCCGTGGGGAAAGGCACACATGTGATCCCCAATGAGACTTGGATCTCTAGTGGTCCTCGTTGTACGAGACTCAAGCCAAGGAGCCCTAGACACAAGAAAGGCAAAGGTTGGCGCGGTGGAAAAACCAGAGCTCCTATGGTTTGACATGGTCCAGCAGAGGACCATGCGGAAGGCGGTTCCAAACCCATGTCATGTAGGGGAAGCCTTCAAAGGCAAAGGGATTCAAGAGACCACACTTTGATCGCATGGTGTGAACCGCATCCTCCATGGTGCACTTCTGGGGTTCAGACAATATGTTTCTCGGTGTAGCAAGAGAAAACAGCTGGTGAAATACACCATGCTCGGCAAAGAACATGTCCATCTTTCCAATAAACTCATTGCTACAATCCAATCCGAAGGTGTGGAGTGTGTGGCAAGGTTGTCGCTCAACGATGGCCAGCAACAGCCAGGGTGGAATTGCACTTGTGGCGGAGGTTGTAGACCCACTACAACCAAGTGTGTTCTTCAACCGGAATCAGGACTTATCAACCTCAATATTAGAGACACTCAACTGGGAGAGTGCTGAGAAGGCCCGAGTGGACTTACTTCAATGAGCACAGTGCCCAGGAGGTGGGGTCAGGGTATGTGTAGTGATGCATCTTCACACGGGTACAGAAGAGATGAGCTGTTTGGGATGACTTCTTCAAGGTATGTGCACCAAGACCAAGGTTAGACTGCGTCCGGGTGAGCTTAGACACAGTATCCGTGCTCATGTGGCAAAGGCGGCAATGTAACAGAAATCGGTGCTCCTGTAAAAACACAGAATTTCCAAACACATGCACAACAAGGGACAGAGAGGAGGAGACAAAGGGAGCACAATGAACGATGCCATACTGGTCATTCATGACAGAAGAATGGAACACAAGGACACGGGTGCTAGAAACTGACAGTGTGGTAGAACTAGTATAGTTTTCAACAGAAGTACCCATCCTAGTACATAAAATATTGAGAGGAAGCTGAGCTCAAGAGTGGGAAAAAACCAGTCGATGAATGTTCAGGGTGCCAAAAGGACCGTCAATCTGCACAATCCTAACACCCTTGCAAGGCAGTGGTTGACTAGACCCCGTGCCAAATGACCGAAAAAAACTAACAGGACCAAGGAAAACAGTCATTACGACTACAGGTCATGTGGTGGATTGCACCGGAGTCAACGACCCAAGTGCTAATCGCCTCATGACTTTGTGGTTGACACCGAGCAACACATGATCGAGCACTCAACCTCTTTTGAACACTCAGCAGTGGGGTCTGAACATTGACGAAAAGCATGAGTATGTGACTCATCAAGCCAAGCGGTGTTGTCAAGCCTAGTCTCATCCTCATCACGCTCCAACTGAACTCCTTTACTTCCGTCATCACGTCCGACACATGACAAAGGACAAATAGGATGTACACCACTCAACTATGTCAAGACACACGTAGCTCCCTAGATGCAAAAGGCCAGGAACTGATGGGGCTCCATGATGATGCATTCCCACAGGTCCTGGTCATTGCTACTGGAGGTCGACGCTAGTGAAGACGAGGAATCAGCAAATGCAGTCGAAGTTGCACGAGTCTGCTGCGTCACACCGCCTTTTGCTATCGATGTAGCATGACTTCTCTGTCTTGCACCAGAGTTTATCCATTTTGTGTGCACCACCTGAAGGCCACGTGCGACTCTGCTTAAGTCTTGTGGCCACAGGCACTCAGCGAAGTGATGTGCGCCACTACAGTTGGAGCAGTGGATAGAACACCAGCTACCACTAGCAGCTGGTGGCGCCTGCTCATCCCCCTTGTCCTGACCCTTCTTCTCTTTCTTCCCATGTGTGGCTACTACAAGGCCAGCCTGGGAAAACAGGGAGGAGAGGAGGAGGCAGAGGAGGAGTGAGGAGGAGAGAGGGAGGAAGAAATGGCTGAGGGTTTCACCATAGTCACCGTGATGAGGGAGCTTGATGAATATGCCAGAGCCGCCTTGTTGGCTGTTGTCTTCTACAGGTAGTACCACAGCCCCCTGGGAAGGAGCTCGAGGTGGTCAGACATGCTCACCAGGGTGATTCGATCAAAACCAGATAATAGGTTGCAGTACTCCAGGTGAGCCCCCAGCATGATGGTCCCAAGGGCCCAATGCAGCGAGCAGCTACCAGTTCCTAGACGGGTGCACATGTGGATGGCCCATCTCAAATAGTCACCAGCAAGATCAGACACTCCACAACGGAGAGTGTTGGACTCGGAAAGATGGCACGACCTCTTCGCATCGGCCGTAGCAGGTTAGGATGTCAGGAACAACTCCCAGCCTTGACGCTGGTCTGTCCTGAACCCTATTCCTGTCGTCCCTTAGAAGCGCCTGAAGTCGATGGCCACCTCTTGTGACACTACATATAGAATTCCTGTCATTGTGCATGCTTCTGTGTGCGATTGATGGAGCTTGGTGGTCTGGTAGTGAATAAGTTGCGATCAGATCCCCTCTCCATCAGCCCACACATGAAACCACACATCCAAGGATTCGAATTTTTTGTCCCAGTCTGGCCCGGGGGAGGTGTCTCAAAGTCCTTTGGCCGCCGCTCTGTGGGGAGGGCAACCCTGGAAACGGGATCTGGTGTGCGGAGTAACAGAAGACTAACACTGAGGGGAACACCACTAAGGGAAAACCATGTCAAGTGCATAGAAGTGTGCTGCTGGGAGGGCTCTGCAAGAGGTGTGCCCAGGCGGAGCGTACTCAGCCCCACCTCCATCACTTGGATCTCATCAGCGCATGGATCCGCTGGCCCATCCTCAACATCATCTGCCGCCAGTGCATCTCGTCCACGCATACGACGCTCCTACTCCAACACACACTCAAAAAACTCTGAGGTGCTGGAGGACAGCTAAGGGTATGCCATTTCGAACTATGGCTCCAGTTGTTTGTTACGATGGCAGGCGAATGGCCATACGCAGAAGAAGCAGCTGTTTAATATGCTCCAACATGGTGATTTGCCACTCCTGTTGGCACTGAATCTCTGGCTACCACGCCTGAAGCTCGACAATTGTTTGTGCGCACTGACTGGTTTCCTCTGATGGTGGAACGACTGTGTCAGCCGGCCCTTTCGGGAGTTGGCGCCATGAATGGCGCCCACTCTCGACATGGTTGGCGCTCAACAAACGCTCCAGCTGCTGCTCTCATGTTTGTGGCTGCTGTTGCTGCTGCTGCTGCTGCTGCTGCTGCTGCTGCTGCTGCTGCTGTGGCTCCTGCTGGTGTGATTTACATGTGTTGCGCTGTCCAGTTGGACACCTGGCGGTCGCCTTCGTCCGCTGCACTCCGCCTCTTATCCTGCTACCTCCGGTGGTTGTTCTACATCCGCTCATCCTTCTCTTTCATTCATGGCTCTTGTCAATAACAAGCCCGCTCCTTCCACTGGTCTGGATGTGTTTGGACTGTCTGCCGCTCTTGTCCAGTCCAAATCACCACTCAGATACTCTCTTATCTTGGATGTGTTTTATCATGCCGTCACAGCTGAACAGTCTGGTCCCGCATGCCATGCCTCTGTTGCCACTGCCCTCATCCCTCCTAGAACTACAATGCTCCAACCTGATTCAGACACATAACGTCAAGCTCTCTCCACTTTGGATGTGGCTCTTGCCATGCGCATATAGCATGATGCTATCAGAGAGCATGACATTTCAAAGAAGGTGGACTTTCCATAGGGTCGTGCGGCCATCATCGCACATTGCATGTACAGGTGCACGCGGTAGACAGATGTCATCATTGAGCACTACAAGTCTTGCCACATAGCAAAGGCATTCTTCCAAGTGCCTCGCATGGACTTTGATCCAACCTTTCCCATGTGTGGAAGTACACCACCGCCAAGACACAACTGAGCCAAGTAACTGAGCATGACCGGGAGCTGCATCAAATGGATGTAAGAACACGTTTGTGCACAATCGACTCAACAAGGACTTACACCATGCTCATCCACCTGTCTTTTTGTGATGGAACCGGCTGCGTTTAATGCCTTATGAAGGTTTTTGTGCAGTTCCCTTTCCTGCTTTGCCCTCTACACTCAGCTGGATTCTCAGCTCGTACACCTGGAACTCGCTTCCGTTCTTCAATCTTCACCAAAATTCAACATGCCTGACATGGAGGCCGGAGGAGGAGGGGACCCCCCCCACCCCCCCCCAGCTGACAGGTCGGACACACCGGTCAGTCCCACCACTCGAAGTCTGGATGCTCAAGATGCAAAGCTTCAAACGCTCGAGTCCCTTCTAAACAACATACTTTCTAACCAGCAAGAGTTGCTGACTCAACAAAATCTTAGCTGTCCGGCCAAGTCCATGTGTAGCACCTCTTCTAGACGCAAATGCCTCTGCCGATGGGTCAAGTGTGTCTGTTAGTGCTACATCACAGCAGCAACAACAGCAGCCGCAGCAGCAGCAGCAGCCGCCGAAGCAGCAGCAAGAGCAGCAGCAACAACAGTAGTAGCAACAACAACAGTCTCAATTGCCTAACGCTCTCCTGCAGCAGCAGCAGTAGTAGCAGCAGCAGCACCACCAATATGCCCAAAGTCTGATGCGATCTGTTCCAGCCCATTCTTTTGAGTCGCCAGTGTCACTGCTCAACCGTTATGCACCCCCTCCACGTCAAAACGAAAACTAGGCAGCAGGTTGGGGCAGCAGCGTTGTTGATGCAGCTTGCGGGCTTCCATGCTCGTTGCTTAAGTCTGCTGCCCCCTCAGTCTGCTGCTCTAGAGACTAAGTCTGGAGGCTCTGGGTTTGTTACTCAGAAATGTGCGCGCCAGTGTTAGCGCCAGAAAGCAGCTGAAAACTGAAAGTGACGTATTAGGAATGAAGAATGAGCAACAATGGGAGACCCCTCCAAGTTCTAGCTCCCCTCCACAAGTGTAGAACTTGTTACTCAGCAGACAAGCCAATCAGAAAATAGTCCTAGATCTATTTTCTGGCAAGTAGTGTTTTCTCGGTGAGCCCTCCCAGACGCCTGACAGCCCAAAACCCGGGCGTGATCCGTTTTGCCTGAAAACTGGAACATACCATAATACCGACGTTGCAAATGCAGTTGTGTGGTTAGAATCAGCTAGAAAGATAGCAGCAAAGAGTTATGGCTGCCCGAACCCATGCAGTGCCTACAATGGTCCATGATGCCAAACAGTGTCACACAGCAAAGAGACATGGACCCTAGGCAGAGCATGATGCTACAAACGCAATGGCACAGTCAGAAACAGCACTGGGAACATGAAGATAGCATCTGCGGTGGCAGTGACCGCCGGTGGCCCGACCGCCGAGGAGGCCTGCCGATGGAGCTGAGCACGTCGCCGGAGAGAGGAGGCTCCAGCGGACTACGAGTAGGCCTCATCGTGCGTCGGCTCCACCGGACAACACTCCAGCAGCGTCGAGTCTCGCCGTCAGTCATTTGCACGCCGATGTACACAAGCCGGGAGGACACAACAGAGCACGATGAGAGATGCGCAAAAACCAATAGTCAACAGCCTCGCACTAGGAACTCAGCCCTGATCGGTTTGGTCATGCCTACGGGGCGTCTTGTCAATGATTTTGAGTCCCCTCCCCCCAGGTACTCAAACTCCGTGGGATTTGAAGTCTTGGAGTTTCAGTTTGACAGGTGGGCCACTGGGGAGGGGCTTCTACCCTAGTACATGATTACTCAACCCTCGGGTGCACCGCCACCCGAGGTTCGAGCCCGCCCACTCGGAATTAACCGAGGGTGGATTCTCACCAATGCACAGCGAGAGGCTCACACGGTGGCCCCCTAAGAAATAGCTCCCGGGAAAATCATGCAGCTCCCCCGAACACCCAGAGGCAAGTCACAATGATGCAGGGATCAGCGGTTAGAATGTATGAACCCTAGCATTAACCACATCAAGGCAAGATAGTCAAATGATGCCCATTCATGTGCCAGACGGCACTCCTGGGTAGATGGCCGGCTGTTTGATGGAGATAACGCCAGCAGCCAGGGCACGCTCATGTGACTCCGCCCCAGGTAAGGCCATGATCACTCAATGTGTACATGTGTGTGTGACATAAAGAGTGAGACAAGAGGGCATAGAGATGTGAGTGGCCAACGAGACTTCAACACCATGCTCATGCAGATCTATGGTGCAGATCCAGCTCGCACTGGAGCACCATCGATTGGTGGCCCCACCCACCAGTAGTTGCCATCGCATGTTAAGTGCTTGCTTGGACACTCCATAACTATTCTATTCTTGAGTTCTCTCGGTGGACTTACTCTTGAGCCCGATTTGCATGCTTTGCATTCTACGTCCACCAAGTGGTGTCAGATACATCATGCGTTCAGTCGTAGCCTCCAGCTTGAGAATCTACATCCGTAGGTTTGGATATCCATACTTTTTTATCTCTTTTGCATGCGAATGATTATGCACAGGGTTATGACCGAAACAGAAACTTTTGGCCGGTTCTTGACATCCTGACTCTTCCACATGCGTCACCCTCCATGCAAGAGATGTTTATGTTGTAATTCTCAGCACACATTTCTTTGTGTGCTCATATATTGAAGCTCATGCGACTTCGCGCAACTCCCCAGCCCAGCCCTTCCAGTTCCTTTCACCTACTCGCTTTTGCGTCGACTGACTTGTCAATGTCACCATGTGGTCAACAAGGCTCGGGAGCTACCTAGCACTTTCCCAAAGAAAAACGCACTGAAGAGCTCCCAGCTTGTCTTGTCCCCATCCATAGATGAGAATCCTATACTGTGAGTCGTAAACGTTGGACTTTTGTGATACAGTTGAATGAGGTTTGAATATCAACGTGCCGTACTGATCTTGAATTTCGATTTTTTCAAAATGGCTATTTATTTGTTCTTGAATTTCGTGCATGCTTTTTTGAAAAAGAGTTATTTGGGTGGTACTTTATCTTTCGTCGAACGAAAAACTGTGATCCTTAATTTCGGCGTCGAACGAGTTCGGGACAGGCACCGATGGGAAACGGCCTCGTCAGACTGGCACGTCGACCTGGATTTGTACGCAGTTTGACGTGTCCGAGAAGCCAGACACCACTGACATCACAGTCATCACTTGATTTCGGTCGTCAAGCAGGGCGTGAACGGGTTGTGGGAGCGATCTTAAGGAATCTGAGGGCAAATGGCTAGGATGACTAAAAATTTTCATGATTTTTACTTGGCACTAATTACTTAGGTGGTACCTAATCAATTCGACGAAGAAACATTTTCGTTCAAAAAATATGACCAAAAAATGTTTAGAATCGAAATTCAAGATCAGTAGGGTATCATTTT